>BLSH010507548.1:2376-29769 GCA_018402905.1 Glandirana rugosa
TGCCGGTCCAAAAATTTTATAAAATAATTTAGTCGAGGCCGAGAAGAGGAAGAGACGAGAAAACGGTGACAGAAGAGAGACTAAAAGAAGGGTACAACTGTACTGCACTAGAGGACCTGATTACCTGATGGGTACGAGACGTTACTGAATATAACTGAATATAACCGTACCCCACCTCCTGCAGTATTCCCCACCCCGTCCCAGCCCAGTTACATACAGGGACGTCTCGTGTCTATCATTTAATCAGGCCCTCTAGTACAACACAGTTGTACCCTTCTTTTAGTCTCCCTCTTCTGTCGCCGTTTTCTCATCTTCTGTCTTCTAGCTCGTTTTCTATCTTCTGGGGAGTCTTCTTTCTTTCGGGGTGTTTTCTCCTCTTCTTTCTTCTACGGTCTCTCCCTCTTCTCGGTCTCGACTAAATTATTTTATAAATTTTTTGGACACAACTCCCGCACACTGGACTGTACCATTAAATATTTTATTAAATCAGCTCTGGCTCTTCTCCCTCTCTGGCATCTTCTTTCTTCTCCTCTTTTGTGGGGCTTTCTTTCTTCTGAGGGGTCTTCTATCTTTTGCTCGATCTTCTGTCTTCTACTCTTTTGCCGCTGTCTTCTCCCTCTGATTTTCTTCCCATGTTGACACAACATGATCTCCCGGACTAATTTACTATCTGTGCTCTGCAGGGACATACATTGACCCGACCCTGCCCCACCCCTTATGACGTCCTCCACCCCATGCCAATATAAGTCAATATAAGTCATTGCAGAGCATGGGTAGTCCATTAGTCCAGGAGATCACGTCATGTCAACATGGGAAGAAAATCAGAGAGAAGACAGTGGCAAAAGAGCAGAGAAGGAGAAGAGCCGGAGCTGATTTAATAAAATATTTTAAAAACCTGGCCGTTTTTTTTTTTTTCAGGTGAATGGGTAGGCGTACAATGTACCCCATACTCATTCACATAGGGTGGGGGGGCCAGGATCTGGGGGCCCCTTATTAAAGAGGGCTTCCAGATTCCAATAAGCCCCCCACCCGCAGACCCTGACAAGGCTTGTCGGGAAGAGGCCCTTTTCCCCATCAACATGGGGGCAAGGTGCTTTGGGGTGGAGGGCGCAGAGCCCATACTCCCCATGTTGAAGGCGTGTGGCTTGGTATGGTCCAGGAAGGGGATGCTAGCTTGTCCCCACCCCCTTTCCTGATCTGCCAGGCTGCGTGCTCGGATAAGGGTCTGGTATGGATTTTGGGGGGGCCCTATGCCGTTTTTTCGGTGTGGGGGTTCCCCTTAAAACCCATAACAGGTCTAAGGGCCAGGTATGCTCCTGGAGGGGGACCCTGTGCCGTTTTTTTTTTTTAATTTGGCGGGGGTTCCCCTTCAAGATCCCCAGAGCACAAGGTGCCTGGTATTGTCAGGATTAAAGATCAGATCCCCTGTTCACAGAAATTCAGACCGACTTTGACCTGATGTAGGATCGTAAATCAAAGTAGGAGCGTTTAAATGTCGGATAGTGTGAACCCAGGCTTAATTTTGGTTTACAAGTTCTGTCAGTTGATGGTGTTAATTAAACTTTCTTTGCTCGACATTTTGCCCAGCCCGGTGTGTACGGTGAGTTATTTCCCACGCGTATGCTGCCATGGAAGTCTGTCAGGAAAACTGAAAATTTACTATCAAATACTGACCGTAATTTTTCTTTCCTGATAGACTCCATGGCAGCAGGAGTCCCCTCCCAAATATCTGGAGTGGGCTAATTACTGAACATGGCCGCTGGCTCGGAGCAAATATTTATGGGAGAGGGGTCCTATAAGGTAGTTATGGAGAGGGGCCAATCCACACGTATGCTGCCATGGAGTCTATCAGGAAAGGAAAATTATGGTAAGTATTCGATAGTTAACTCCATTTTTTTACACAAAGTTGTCCATGTAAAAGGTATTTCTAACACATAGCATGTACATCGCAAAAATGACACCCCAAAATATATTCTGCTACTCCTCCTGAATATGGTGATACCACATGTGTGAGATTTGTTCCACTGCCTGACCACATACAGAGGCCCAGCATGCAGGGAGCACCATCGGGTGTTCTAGGGGCATAAATTTTATTTGACTACCTATTACACCTTTGTGAGGCACTGTAGGGGCACGGATTAGCACTGATGTGGCATGGATAAGAACTGATGTGGCATGGATGAGCACTGATGTGGCACAGATGATCACTGATGTGGCATGGATGGGCACAGATGAGCACTGATGTGCATGGATTGAGGCATGAATGAGCCATGGATGGGAATGAATGAGCCATGGATGGGGATGAATGGGCCATGGATGGGGATGAATGAGCCATGGATGGGGATGAATGAGCCATGGATGGGGATGGATGAGCCATGGGTGGGGATGGATGAGCATGAATGAGCCATGGATGGGGATGGATGAGCATGAATGAGGATGGAAGGGTCATGGATGTGCACAAATCAGCGCTGCGGGCACTTCAGATCCAGCCTACAAGCACTGCTGCACCGGCTCCCTCCTCTCCTCACACACTATACCAATCGTTGTGAGGAGGAGCTGAACTGGACATGCGCCAGTTTGTGGACAAGTGATCGATCTGTCATTGGATGAAGCGATCTTGTGGTAAAGGCCCGCTGTCATTGGCCCTTCACCTATATCTGTCCGGAAGACCCAACGGTCACAGACATTCCCGGTTGTGTGCCCCAGGGGGCGCGTGGGAAGCACGATTCTGGGTGGAGGTCGTTGTACGCCCTCCCAGAGTTACCCAACCGTGCTGTAGCCCTCATTCGGTTATGGCCCGGTCAGCAAGTGGTTAATGCATAGAAGGTGGAAAACCTTGAGACTTTACAACCCCTTTAACTATCGTAGTTTGTCGCCATTCCACGAATGCGCAGTTTTAAAGAATGACATGTTAGGTATCTATTTACTTGGCGTAACATCGTCTTTCACGTTATACAAAAAAATGGGGCTAACTTTACTGTTTTTTTTTTTAATTCATTAACGTTTTCCCAAAAAATTGCGGTTGAAAGACTGCTGCACAAATACGGTGTGACATAAAATATTGCAACAATACCTTTTATTCTCTAGGGTCTCTGATAAAAAAATATATATATATATATATATATATATATATATAAAATGTTTGGGGTTTTAAAGCGGTAGTAAACCCGCTGACAGAAATAAAAATAAAGCCTGCAAGAAAATCGCATAATATGTTAGTATGCATCGCATACTAACATATTATGAAATACTTACCTTAGAACGAGGCCCCCGATGCCCGAGTCGGTCAGCGCTAAGGACGCTGACATGTTTGTCCTCTTCTGTCTTCCGGGTATGCGGCTCCGGCGCTGTGAGTGGCCGGAGCCGCGTGACGTCACTCCCGCGCATGCGCGCGGGAGCTTTTCGCACCGGCAGCCAGCTCTGAGTTGCCGGACGCCTCGGCCGGATCGTCAGAGCGCATGCGCCGCTAATGTCAGCGGCTGCATGCAGGGCGAATATCTCCTGAACCATGTAGGTTTAGGAGATATTCTTTTTACCTACAGGTAAGCCTTATTATAGGCTTACCTGTAGGTAAAATTAGATTTTAGGGTTTACTACCGCTTTAAGTAATTTTCTAGCAAAAAAAAGTACAGATTTTTCCTTGTAAGCATCAAGTGTCAGAAGAAGACCCGGTCTGGAGGTGGATGACAGAAGAGTGGGTGGCAATGACAAACATTTCCGGGGACCAATCAGAGCTGATTTTGTCCCTGGACATGACAGCCAGCTTCTCATACACAGAGACGGCAATGGGACTTTATTGTTATGAATGTATTATGTTTATTCCATATATACACATTTACTGTCCATCACTGGTGGCCGCTCTATGCCGTCCCCCACCAGCCTGAATGACATTGCCACCCAATGGCGTCACACACTCACACCCCGCTGACATCACCGCTGCGCCGCGTCGCTCGGGCTGACGTCAGTCACGTGACCGGCACACAAGCAACATGGCGGCTGCGGCTCTGCTGAGAGGAAACCTAAGCCGGGTGCTGAGAGCCTGGGGCCGGCCCGGGGCCCTTGTGTCGGTGCGGAGCCCTGGCGGTGAGTCGGCTGACGTCACGCCTGTCGCTGTCATGACGTCAAATGTCAATTTAAACAACGAGGAGCCGGGCTGGGACACCCACGTGGTGCCTGTGACCTATCACCTCGGTGTCCTCCATGGGGCTCTGTGTCAGGCCCAGCATGGCAAGCTGGGACTTGTAGTTCTACAAACTGCAGGCTGTCACAGATGGGTGGTTTCTACAGGTGGTGACCTTGGGACTCCCCTTTCAATGTCTCCTCCACCCTAAAGTGATATTTCATTTATGGCTGAGTCAGGCAGTGACCATGAGTCTCACTCCTGCTGCTGCAGCCATTGCTGTTTCCACACAACCAGAGACGTGTAACCTAAAGATGATTTAGGGTATCTGAAGTCAGAACGTATTATCAATTTTGAATAGAGGAGGGTAAAGTAGAACTATAGGCTTATTTTCCATTTTGGATAGAGTAAGGAAGGACTATAAGCCCCTTGGGGAGATTTCCCATCACTTCCTGTCCTCTAGCCAAACAGGAAGTGAGGAAATCCTCCTAAAGTAAGGGAATCCCTGGTTGTCACCAGAACTAATGTCCCCATAGGAAGATTTCCCCTCTATTCCTGTGTTGGTGACAACTCAATGTGGGATTTTCTTTACTTACAATGATGATGGCAAACAGGTTAAATAGGGTGAATCTCCCTGATGGGGACACAGACGGCAAATAAAACAGGTGTTCTATTCCATTTCCACTTTATCCAAAATTAAAAACAAAGATTTACCTTTTATTTACACTTTAAAAAGTCTGTTTTTTGTTGCCATCTGTGTCCCATTAGGGAGATTCCCATCACTTCCTGTCCCATAAACTCAACAGGAAGCAGAAGGATTTCTTTCCAAAGTAGGGGAAATCCCCTCCTAGACAGTTGACAGGTTTCCCCTCTATTTTTTTTATTTGCCCTCTATGTTATACCTATTGGTGACCAGGACATATAAAGAGGGTGCTTTTTCTTAACCGCTTGCTGACCGGCTCGCATACATTTACTGCTGCAGAGTGGCAGCGTAGAGCGAATCGCTGTATATAAATGGCGATTTGCGCAGCCGATACTGGCGGGAGTTTGACGCCGGCGGTGCACTCTGCGGGAGTGTGGCCGTGGGTCAGGTGGACTCCATAGCCCACTACAGAGGAAGAACGGGGAACCGCCGATGTAAACACGGCGGTTCCCCATTCTGTTAGGCGGCATGACGGTGATCTGCTGATCCCTGCAATGAGGATCAGTTATATCTCTCATGCCCCTGCCAGCCCAGCCCCCACAAAGAACACGGAGAGGGAACACAGTTAACCCCTTGATTGCCCCCTACAACTTAACCCCTTCCCTGCCAGTAACATTTATACAGTAAGCAGTGGCTATTTTTTAGCTCTGATCGCTGTATGAATGTCAAAGGTCCCAAAAAAGTGTCCGACCTGTCCGCTGCAATATCGCAGTCCCGATAAAAATCGCAGATCGCCGCTATTACTAGTAAAAAAAATAAAAACGCAATAAATCAATTTTCATAGTTTGTAGTAGGGATGCACCAAAATTTCGGCCAATGAAAATTATCGTAATTTTCGGCCAAATTCTGTGTTTTCGGTATCGGCCGAAACAAAAAAAAAAAAGGGCCGATACCAAAAAGGGGGCGGGGTTCGCCCGGGTACCATCCATTGCTGGGGTATGTGTGCATGACATACCCCGCAATGGATGCAGGAGATTAGAAGATTCACAATGCACAGAGTGTGCTGCTTGTAGGAGCCGCTCTGTGCATGAAACTGTGAGCTAATTACACTGGAATGCAGAGAGCTGTCAGATTTGCTGATGTCGGGAGGTGGGGGGACCGAACAGCTATCAAACGCCAGCCAATGGGATGGGCTTGGCGGGTGTTAGCCGTTCGGTCCCGCCCACCTCCGATCTCAGCGTGAAAATCTGACAGTTTGTGTCTCTCTGCATTCAGTGTAACTAGGTGACAGTTTCATGCACAGAGCGGCTCCTACAAGCAGCATGCTCTGTGCATTGTGAATCTTCTAATCTCTTCTGCCAGTGCCATCCAGTGCTGCATGTCAGTGCCACCTGCCAGTACCATCCAGTGTTGCCTGTCAGTGCCACCTGCCAGTACCATCCAGTGGCACCTATCAGTGTCACCAGTCAGTGCCCAGGCACAGGTAGGCTGCTTATGACAATTGTATATAAAAATATAAATATTTTTTAAAAACAGTCATTTTCGGTTTTGGCACCAAAATTTCCATTCGGTTTGTAGACACGATAACTTTTGCGCAAACCCATCAATAAATGTTGTTTTTTTTTGCGATTTTATTTACCAAAAATATGTAGAAGAATTATTTAAAATATTTTGGTCTAAACTGATGAATAAATTAGTTTTTTTTTTTAAAAATGTTTGGATACGTATTATAGCAAAAAGTAAAAAATATTGTTTTTTGTTGCTATTTTTTTATTCATAATGCAAAAAATAAAAACTGCAGAGGTGATCAAATAGCACCAAAAGAAAGCTCTATTTGTGGGAAAAGAAGGACTTCAATTTTGTTTGGGTACAATGTCGCACGACCGCGCAATTGTCATTTAAAGCGACGCAGTGCCGAATTGCAAAGAGTGCTCTGGTCAGGAAGGGGGCAAATCCTTCCGGGGCTGAAGTGGTTAAAGCAGTTGTAAACAACTGTTTTTTTTTTTGTTTTTTTTTTACACCTTCAAGGTAATGTCATAATGTGCTAGTATGCATGGCATACTAGCACATTGTGTTAAACTTGCCCTATAACAAAGCATTCCAGCACCGAGATGTGAGAGCTGAAGGCGTTCTCATCTTCATCCATCTTATGGGTTTGCGGACTCCGGCTCTGTGACTGGCCAGAACCACAATGACTTCCCTCCCACGCATGCGTGCGCAGCTTCCATTTGCAGTACAGAGCTTTGAAGCAATGACACGGGATGTCACTGGCTGCATGTAATTTAAATATCTCCTAAACGGTACACATTTAGGAAATATTTACACTCCCTATAGGTAAAAGTCAGAGATGGAAGTTTACTTCCACTTTAAAGCGGAGCTCCACCCAAAAGGGGAAGCTCTGCTCGTTTGCTTTCCCCCCTCCCTCCTCTGCTGCCACATTTAGTGCTTTTCGGAGGGCGGAATCTATTTTTAACTGATACCTGCTTCCACTTCCTGATGACTTTGCCATGGCGAGGCCATCTGAAAGTTCAGCCCCCCTCCTCCTTCCCCCATCACCGGGCCATTCACAAAGTGCAGCGTGCTTCGCGCATGTGCAGTAGAGAACTGACTGTGAAGCCGCAAGGCTGCATTGCCAGTTTCCCTTATAGGCAATGGCAGCAGCACCCGAGAGCCAATTGAATCAGCTGGGGTGTCGACATTATGGGATCCCTGGACAGGTAATTGTCCTAATATTAAAAGTCAGCAGCTACAGTATTTTTAGCTGCAGTTTTTTACATTTTTTTGGTGGGGGGGCTGGAGCTCCTCTTTAACAGGGGCACAGACAGCAATACAATTCTGTCAGGGGTTACAACCCCTCATTACTCTATACCAGTGATGGCGAACCTTGACACCCCAGATGTTTTGGAACTACATTTCCCATGATGGTCACCTACACTGCAGAGTGCATGAGCATCATGGGAAATGTAGTTCCAAAACATCTGGGGTGCCAAGGTTCGCCATCATTGAGCTATACAAATCTAAAAATAAAGTCATACTCCATATTTTGGTATTAATTTTATTGTTATTATCTTTGTACCTTTAACACATGCTGCTTTATGGCATGTTTTTATATGTGTATATATAGTGCTGCACAAACTGTCGGTGCTGTATAAATCCTGTATAATATATATATATATATATATATATATATATATATATATATATACACACACACTCACCGGCCACTTTATTGGGTACACCTGTTCAATTGCTTGGTAACACAAATTGCTAGTCAGCCAATCACATGGCAGTCACATGATCCCGTGAAGAAGCCCTAAAGATGACCATACATCTGTGGTTTTTATTCTGCAAACTATGCTCGATTCTCTAATGATTTATGAGAATAAATAGTTAACAGTTGCTGGAAATGTAAAAAACAGGCTTTTGTTGCATACATTGCACATATACACGTGCTGGCCACTTTATTAGGTACACCTGTTCAATTGCTTGGCAACACAAATTGCTTATCAGCCAATCACACGGCAGCAACTCAATGCATTTTAGGCATCTAGACGTGATGAAGACAACTTGCTGAAGGTCAAACAGCATCAGAATGGTGAAGAAAGGAGATCTAAGTGACTTTAAATGCGGCATGGTTGTTGGTGCCAGACAGGCTGGTCTGAGTATTTCAAAAACTACTGATCTACTGAGAATTTCACACACAACCATCTCTAAGGTTTACAGGGAATGGTCCAAAAAAGAGAAAATATCCAGTGAGCGGCAGTTGTGTGGAGGAAAATGCCTTGTTGATGTCAGAGGAGAATGGGCAGACTGGTTCGAGATGATAGAAAGGCAACAGTAACTCAAATAACCAGTCGTTACACCCAAGGTATGCAGAAAACCAACTCTGAATGCACTACACATTGAACCTTGAAGCCGATGGGCTACAGCAGCAGAAGACCACTTCGGGTGCCACTTCTGTCAGCTAAGAGCAGGAAACCGAGGCTACAATTGGCACAGGATCACCAAAATTGGACAATAGAAGATTGGAAAAACATTGCCTGGTCTGACGAGTCTTGATTTCAGCACCAACATTCAGATGGTGGGGTCAGAATTTGGTGTAAACAACATGAAAGCATGGATTCATCTTGCCTTGTATCAACGGGTCAGGTTGGCGGTGTAATGGTGTGGGGGATATTTTCTTGGCACACTTTGGGCTCCTTAGTACCAATTGAGCATCGTTTAAACACCATGGCCTACCTGAGTATTGTTGCTGACCATGACCATCCCTTTATGACTGCAGTGTACCCATCTTCTGATGGCTCCTTCCAGCAGGATAATGCACCATGTCACAAAGCTCAAATCATCTCACCACCTGGTTTCTTGAACATGACAATGAGTTATCTGTACTCCAATGGCCTCCACAGTCACCAGATCTCACCCAATAGAGCACCTTTGGGATGTGGTAGATCAGGAGATTGGCATCATGGTTGTGCAGCTGACAAATCTGCAGCAACTGTGTGATGCTATCATGTCACTATGGACCAAAATCTCTGAGGAATGTTTCCAACACCTTGGTGAATCTATGCTGCAAAGAATGAAGGCAGTTTTGAAGGCAAAAGTGGATCCAACCCGGTACTAGCAAGATGTACCTAATAAAGTCGCCTTTGAGTGTATAGTGATACAGTCTACATGTGATTGATTGATAATACAATTGGGTAATTGGTCTGTATTACAATCAGTAGTCAGACACAAGCAGATGTTTGATCAGAGACCATCAATAAAAATCTGACGCAGCCTGTCGGCTTGCCAATGTCTAAATAAATCAAAAGATCACTAAATTGATCAAAGTAAGGCTATGTGGTGTACAATGCTTATTTAGTTCAATCATTTTAACTGCATGGAATGATTGCTTTAGGGCTCATTCACACATACAGCCGTGGCAGTAAAAATAGACAGTATCACCGCCCCTTAGCTGCTCTCAACAAGCTTTTAGTAGATCTACTGAATGTTCAAATGTGGTTTGGTGTCATTTGGAAATTCTGAAAACAATGCAGTGTCAGTTATTGGTAACAGATTGATCTTCTTTATATTTTTACAATGGTCTTCGTTCTGGTGTCAGTGAATTTTGCCGAACTGTCATCAGGCAATTTGTAATGTGTAAGAATTCCTCTCAGCTTATTAATAGAGGTCCTCCTGGTGTTTGCTGTTGGACAAGAGGGATTGAGCTGGAGGTTGTGCAATGCCGATTTATTGTTTGTTCTTAGTATGGTAAAAAAAAATACAGAAAAAGTAGAAGTGTGCCTGTACATTGGATTGACTGATCAGAATAAGCAGACATTGGTCCAGTAAGGTATCTGATCTGTAAACATTGCTTCATTGCTGCAGGCTGACCCCTCCAGTCAGGACAAGGTCAGAGAGTTACAACATAGTAACTGGCATACTATCTTCCACAGGCTGCATGTTGTGGATCTTTCATCATTTCTACATACCTGCCTTTAACCCCTTCCCGCCCACCTTGGCTTGCTTTTAAACAGTTTGGAGCATTTGGGGGCAGGAAGGATCGGTGATCGCTGTCACATGATTAGAATTCGGTGCCGCCAGCTACTGATCTGTAGCCTGGACCGAGAGCTGTCAGCAACAGCTCAATCTTTGTGCTGAGAGCGAGTGGTCAGCACATGAACAATGGCTGCCCAGCAACGCATATGTTCGGCAACTGGGTCTTAAAGCCCACCCTTTTGCCTTCACACATATCTGTTGAACGGTCTTAAAAGGGTCAAAGTGCCTGAATGTTTGATCACTAAACTTCTTCCAACTCTACTTTGCAAACAGCCGCAGCAGTCGTGCTTGTCCCTCCCACCTCTGATGCCTAACTATTGGTCAGTGAGGCTGTCTCTCACAAAGAATGGCCAATAGTGAGGCGTAGGAGGGTACAGTGGTAGCTGAAACTTAAAGGGGTATTAAAGCCTAAACCAAAAAAACGTAATATATTGCAGCTTGGCAATCATTTGATGTAGTGTCTGCATTTGTTTTTTCTTCTTTTAAGGTTTTTTCCTCCTCTGCCTTCCCCTGGTGTTATAGCCAGTAACGCACTTCATGTATTGGAGTGCCCCTGCTCTGGATGAAGGAGCACAGGGGCACCTTTGGACAGCAGCATTGTCAGTCTGTGGAGTGTTACAATTACCAACAGAGTTAAATACAGTAACAAACTGAAGTTAAACTCCAGCTAATACTTTAAAATCAGTTACAGCAAATGTTTTATATAAAGAAATACAAGCTGCTCATTTAAGCACCTTTGTCAGTGGTAAATGGTCTGTCTCTTCCCTGTAATTGCAAGAGAGCTTTTGTTCTGAAACACAACAGTCGTACTGGCTGGATCACCAAGTGAAAATAGAAGAAAGGCTAAAAAGAAAACGAATGCAGCCATCACTTCTAAAAATTGGTAAGCTGCAATATAAAGTTTGCATTTGGCTTTAATACTGTTTTAACCCCATTGACACCAGCCTAACACGAATATATGACCCCACTGGACTGGACTTTTTTCTCAGGGGCCCCGTATTTGCATATCTCCCTTTGTGTCGGGAGACTGGGGTCTTGCCGAGAGCCCTGTACTAATGATCAGGACCCAGAACATTCGATGCCAGGTCACCTGCTGTGATAGTTTTTGATTGGCTATCACAGTGATCAGCCACTGTGAAGCCCCGTGTTTTTTCTCTCTGTGAATGGTGGAGAGAGATACATTGTACCTCTCTTTTTCCTTGCACATTATGTAGCCGAAGGCCGTGAACCCATAAGGAAGACTGGGTGAAAATGGAAGCCCTGTCAGTGGTGACAGCGTGCCGCTGGAGGGCTTCATTTTAAGGACCAAAGAGAGATATGAATGCTGCTGCCAGACTCATCCACCTTACCAACCATTTAGTGTGTACCACCCCTCTCTGCCAATTCCTCCACTGGCTTCCCATTGCCTAACAAATACAATTCAAAACATTAGCAATTGTATACAAAGCCATTTACAACTCTGCCTGAGCTACATCACCAATCTTATCTCTGAATTTCACCCAATCCATCCTCTCTGCTCCTCCCAAGACCTTCTGCTCTCTAGCTCCCTTGTCTCCTCCTCCCATGCTCGTCTCCAGGACTTCTCCAGAGCCTCTCCCATTCTCTGTAACTCCCTACCCCAGTCTGTCTGGCGATCTCCTACTCTGGCTACCTTTAGGCAATCCCTAAAAACTCATCTCTTCAGGGAAGCCTATCCTGCCTTCAGCTAATAATTAAATCTTCTATTTTCTTCCATCAGTTTATCTTACAATTATTACCTTTTGTTCCACCAGCCCATCCCTATTAGATTGTAAGCTCCCTCCTAACCATCTTCTATTGAATTGTGTGGCCTTTATATTGTAAAGCGCTGAACAACTGTTGGTGCTATATAAACCCTGTATTATAATAATATTAATAATTCAGTCTTTTTTTCTTTTATGTTCATCTGGTGATCCTGCCAGTAACATACTCAATCATAAAGCTTACTCACTATTCTGTATCTATGAAAGAGCAGCATTGTCACCCTAGGACAGGATGTGTTAGAACTATAGAACATCCCCCTATCTCCACGGAAGGTGTTCTGTAGACCAGAGGTAACTGGACAGAGCTGATAACTGTGCCTGAGATTTCAATGCCACATTTGCAGAGAACACATGAAGTTAGGAGCTCACTGGATTACTGACTGTACAACAGGTATTTTTCTGTACAGGCATCATTTTTAGAGGTAAAACATGGGGAAATTTGCTCCTATTGTTGAGATGTATGTAACATACAATTTAACCTCCTTGGCAGTATTCCCGAGTGTGGTTAGTTTTCACTACCAAAAGCGGTAACCCCGAGCCACACTCGGGATAGCATCGCAGGATCCAGGCAAATTTACTTACCTTGTCCCCGGGATCCTGCGATGTCCTCCTGCTGTGTCCCCAGGCTGTGTCCTCCACCCGATGTAATGTGTGCCGGGCTCCGTTCCCTGCCCTGCGAGTGTTGCATGGTGGAGGAGCCCGGTGGCAAAATCAAAAAGTGACACAAACATAACACATACAGTACACTGTAATCTGTAAGATTACATTACTGTATCACAGGGCTTGACAAATTTGTTTTGGATCTAGGAGCCAGCTAAAAAAGTTAGGAGCCAATTTTTTTAGCGTAGTGTGGGGGTTGTCAGCGCCCCCCCCCCTCCCCCCAGGGTAAGGCAAGTAATTAGCGCCCCCCTAACCCTGACTTACAGCAGAGCAGCCAGTCGATAACTCCAACATAACACCATTTTAATCAGGGTTATAAGCTGGCCAGACAGAGGGACACTAAAAACCTGTTATGGGGGAAACTCCTTATTATGCCTAATGCATCGTGACTGCGGCATGTAAAACGCCCTCATCTGCTGCCTAATGCAGCTTAAGGGTGGCAAAAATATGTCTCTACTGCACATCTAAATGAAGCATTAGTGACACTTTAAATAAAATGCAAAACAGGATGAAAGAAGTATTCCAGTGCTGTTGATCTTCTGCTGCCTCTTTGCAGCCACTTCCTGCCTACATGTGTGTCCCCCATGGTGACTCTTCATTGCTCTGGTGGCTTTCCGGTCACCATGAAATACTGGAGCCCAACTGCACATAAAGAGTGGTAATTGTTGATGGTACACAGGGCTTTATCACGATTTTGTTGCTTAGAATAAAGATCACCATTCTCGTGGTGTAACATCATCTTTCACATTATAGAAAAAAAAAATGGGCTAACTTTACTGTTTAGTTTTTTTTTTTTTCTTTTTAAATCATTAAAAGTGTATTTTTTCCAAAAAAATTGTGTTTGAAAGACCGCTGTGCAAATACTGCATAAAATATTGCAGCAACCGACATTTTATTCTCTAGGGTCTCTACTAAAAAAAATATATATAATGTTTGGAAGTTCCAAGTCATTTTCTAGCAGAAAATAGTTTTTTTTTACTTGTACGCAACAAATGCCAGAAAAGGTTAAGGCCTCTTGCACACTGCAGCTTAAAAATGCTCAGTACAGCTTATTTTTTTTACTGAGCTAAAATACAGCCCGCTAATTGTAATGTGCCTATGCACACAGGTGCATAAACAAGCGCCGTGTATTCTTCATTAAAAAAAATAGAAAAATTTGCATTTTTGGTCATTAATTTCCGTCATATGCGCGCAAATACGCTCATATGTGCGTGTTTGCGCGCAAATGGCCATAACATTGCGAACGTGAGAATAAGTTTGTGTGCATTTGCGCACAAATACTCGCATGTGCGCGGACGCATATGCTTGAGAATACGTGCAAATACATAAAAAGAGAGGGCTGAAAAAGTAGATCCTTAAACAGGAGTATCGTGTGCAAGAGGCCTTAGTCTTTAGGGCTCATACACACAAGCGTTTTTTCCGGCTCTCCATGTTATTCAATAGCCCCATAAAAACGCTGATGTTTTGAGCTGTAGATGGCGTCTGCGTTAGTGAGTTGAAAGTAGAACCCACGGGCAGCGCGTTCTGAGGCTGTAGCGTTTTGGCGTTTTTGAAGCTGAGCCGGAAAAACGCTCACTAGCGCCGTTCCGACTTTAACTGGCATTTTTAGCGCCACCGTTTTCAGATTAAAAAATAGCAGAGGAATGTTTTAAAAAAAAAAACAAAAAACGCCTATTGACGCCTACGCTCACTAACGCCGATGCAAAACGCCAATTTTTGCCTGACGTCGGTCCCGACATTTTGCTACTACACCCGTGTGTATGAGGCCTTAAGTGGTTAAACTTCCCTTAGATAGAGTAAATTCCTTTTATCTAAAACAACAAAAAGATACTTTGTATGTTTTGTATCTTTTGTGTTTATAGTTATCAGTGGTGTTGGTAGATTGCCCGTTTTTTTTTTTTTTTTATCTTTAAAGTGGAGTTCCACCCAAAAGTGGAACTTCCGCTTTAAGAGGAGGTGACACCCCTGACATGCCATAATTGTCATGTCATTTTTTTGGGGGGGTCTTTCCTGGCGCCGAGGAGCTGGAAGGAAGTTCACCTACCCCCCCCTCTCGGCAATCTTCTGGGACACGTCACAGGTCCCAGAAGATAAGCCGAGCCATTCACAAGCCGCAGCACGACTTGCGCTTACGCAGTGAGTGCCCGGCTTTGAAGCCGAAGCCGGGTGCCCACACTTGTGATGCCGGCGCCGCCGAGGAGAGGGGGAGACGAGTGAGCCCAGGGGCGGCCGCATCGCTGGAACGAGGGACAGGTGAGTGGCCAATTGTTAAAAGTCAGCAGCTACCCTTTTGGGTTTCTATGCGAAAAAATGTACCACTTTGAGACACAAAAATCTGACATAATCATACCGCCAAGGAGGTTAATAAAGTATTGAAATGATGGCAATGAGTTAACGAAGTAACATTTAACATAATGAATGTAATATTGTGCATGAACTAAAATGAGTGACTGCTTGTTTCTTCCCCTAGGCTATATCCACAGATGCCAAGCATCTACCTGGTATTCATTGTCCTCCTCCAGAAACAGTCTTTGTTCCCTCAGTGCCTCAGCCTGCCGGAGATACAGCACACAGACTGCAGAGAGCAAGGAGGAGGAACCACCTCTACATACCATCATTTCTGACACTGAGAGTGTGCAAGGTGACAAGGCCTATCTCTTGTATAGCCAACTAACTACATTTACAAAATATAGTGTGCCTCAGGTATCTGAAGGAAGAACGGTCTGATATCTACTGCACAGAAAACACAGAAATAATTGCTATGAATTACAAAGGTTCAATAAAGAGGTTCAATAAACACATTCCGCTAGACATGAGGGTTAAAGCATAGAGGAAGGAGAGTTAGAGATGTTTCTTTCTCCTAAACCTTGTTTTTCCCAAAAGAAGTTAGAACTAGAAGTTGCTATAGAACATAACTTTCAAAGCTGGACTTTGGTCAGTCTACCTTTGTTACAGTTATTAACATTTGGTCTGTTTTTCATGTATTCAAGCAGCCACTGAGTAATTTATGCTTAATGATCTCCCTGTCAGGGCTCACTCTCCCCTATAGCCTATTTGTAAGTTCTATAGCTGCTATGCTCCCTCCTTGAGCTGGGAAAGGAGGGAGACAGCGTGAAATGTTTTAACCCTCCTCCCTTTTCTTTCCTCCCCTTCCCCTTCCCTACACACACATGCGCTCTCCATTAATCTGATATGATTTCCCTCCCCCCAAAAAAAAGGTTTGAGCCTATTCTTTATTTCACCTTCCTATGATCTCTTTTAACCTATTAAGTGTTTAAAACACACCAGTTCCAGGGAATATGGCACTTCCAGTCCTACATTGTAGGCTGGAGACATAGATTAATTCCAATGAACTACACTTCCTGGCATACCATAAGCGAGTGCTGTAATGGGTGAAGGTCTAGGCGTTCTTTACAATCGTTTTGCTTCCAAGTAACTTCAGAAATGCTGTTGGTTAGCAAAAGGATATGGTATGCATGGTTTCTTCACTTTACATTTGAAGCAGTTCATATGTAACCAAGGCTTGATTTTTTTCTTTACACCAATCACTTAGTGCCAATAAGAATGACGACTGATCACCACTAAAGGAAAGGGAGGGGGAGAAACTGTGTATTCAAATGCAATAATAAACACCAATTCAGGCATGTCTGAGGCCATGTGTTCGCTTTTAGTTATAGTGATTTTGTACTTTTTTAAATTTCTCAGAATATTACAGAAAATTATTAATTTACTGCATGAAGCCATTGAATGAGTCACGTTAGACTTTTAAATCAGGTTAAAGTGATTGTAAAGTCTCGTTTTTTTCCCCCTATAAAAATAATAAACACGCTATACTTACCTGCTTTGTTGCAGTGGATTTGCACAGAGCAGCCTAGATCCTCCACTTCTCAGGTCCATCTTCTGTGGTCCTGACCCCTCCCTCCTGTTCAGTGCCCCCGCAGAAAGCAGCTTGCTATGGGGACACCCAAGCTGAGTCACAGCTCACTGTGTCCATTCAGAAACGGAGCCCCGACCTGGCCCCATCCCCTCTCTCTCCTGATTGGCTAGCTGACTTTGACAGCAGTGGGAGCCAATGGCGCCGCTGCTGTGTCTCAGTCAATCAGAAAAGAGAATCTCGGACGACTGAGACACTCGTGAACATCACTGGACAGAGAAGGGACCTCAGGTAAGTATTAGGGGGGCTGCTGCACACAGAAGGCTTTTTATCTTCATGCATAGAATGCATGAAGATAAAAAAACCTTCTGACTTTACAAGCCCTTTAATTAAGGCGGCACCTATTTCATTTCCAAAAAATATTACAGCATTTTAGTAATGAGCATATTAACATCTGTAACTTGCAACATTTTGCACCGGAGAAAGGCGCCATAAATCATTTCTTAAAGTGGTTGTAAAGGCTGAAGGTTTTTTACCTTCATGCATTGTATGCATGAAGGTAAATAACCTGTGTGCTGCTCCTCCCCCTAATACTCGCCTGAGCCCTCTCTCGATCCAGCTATGCGCTGGAAAACTTTGGCTGACCCGGGACTTCCTCTCCTCATTGGCATAGTAGTTTTAGACAGGATGAGGAGTAAAAAATGTATTTTCCTCTTGTGGAGGGAGTTATTTGCCTAACTTTTCAGGGCATTATTCCCTTGTAGTTGTTGATGTACTGGTGGCTATATACTCTAGTAGGGTTGTTGCCAGTGGTTAAAAACCTTCATTTCTACTCTATTTCAGGTTCTGCCTCTAAACACGAGTTTCAGGCTGAGACTAAGAAACTGTTGGACATTGTTGCACGCTCTTTATACTCTGAAAAAGAGGTATAACTTTTCAACTCTACTTATGCACAGTAATTAAAGGTCAATATCAACCAAAACAGATAACTACTTAGATTGTAAGCTCTAACGAGCAGGGCCCTCTGATTCCTCTTGTACCAAATTGTGATGTAACTGTACTGTCTGCCTTCATTTTGTAAAGCGCTGCGCAAACTGTTGGGGCTATATAAATCCTGTATAATAATAACTACATTTTGGGTGGGGTGGGACAGGGTACAATTTGCTGATTTATAGGCGCCCAAGTGGAGATCAGCCTCCACCCATCGCTTAAAGCGGAGTTCCACCCAAAAATGGAACTTCCGCTTTAAACTCCCCAGGTTTCAGAGGGACTTCCTGTCCCTCTTCCACCTTCCGGCTCTGGGCCGCCTAGGCGGCGACTCCTAGGTGGCCCCTCCCTCCTGGCAATCTTCTGGGACACGTCACAGGTCCCAGAAGATTGCCTGGCCACTATGGATGCGCAGCGCAACTCGGGCATGCGCAGTGGGTGCCTGGCCATGAAGCTGGGCCGGGTGCCCACACTAGGAATGGCGGGGCCGTCGGGAGGAGCGGGGAGACGAGTGAGGCTTCGGGACAGGCGTCGCTGGACCGGGAGTCAAGGAAAGTTACTATTTATTAAAAGTCAGCAGCTACACTGTTTGTAGCTGCTGACTTTTAATAAACAAAAAAAAGTGTGGAACTCCGCTTTAAAGTCAAAAGTGTAGATCTATGTTCTAGGGAGGGAATGCCACACAAAGGGTGTAGGTTGGTGCCCTTGGTCAATAAGGGGTTAAAGGAAAGTATAATGGTTATTGGTCAGATTCATTAATTTTTTAAGTTTGCAAATTTTTCGTGGGGGAAAAAAAATAGCAAACAAAGAAAAAATAATATAGCGTATACAATTGCAACACGTTGTGTTTTTTTTTTTAAAGCCCATGGCGTGTGAAACACACCTTACAAGCTCACCCGGTGCATAAAAAAGTGCACTAGGTGTACACACGGTTCTCCTCCGAAGAGGAAGGACCTATACCCTGATTCCCTGGGGCGCAAGGCTCCTGACATTAACTGGGGCATCGTGCACTAGGAACGCCAAGCTGAAGCCAGACGACCCTCATTCTCAAGGCAGCCGAAACGAACTGCCCACGATACTAAGTGGGACTCCCCCGAAGGGAGACCCCATGAGAGGAGGTGAACCAAGCCAGAAGGCCATATCCACCTCCTTCCCAAGACGTTCAGGGTAGGCCCGAGGACAGTACACATTACTAATCACTCGTGCAAGTGTACCTTCTTCAATCAAAAGTGACACACACACAACAAACAACACAAAAAAACATATAAAAGTGGGGGAAGGATAGTGGATAAGTGCAAAGGTGCCTTTGTGCCTGATTGCCAGGAATAAAAAATTCCCCTGGTCCTGGCCAAAAGGCCCGGCCCTAGAGGCAGGTGCTAAAAAAGGTGGTGGGTGCAGTTACTTCGGTGCCATCAATTCAGTGTGCTGCCACCACACAGTGAAATATCAGGCACCCCTGGACTGCCACTCCAGGGGCACATGCACCATGGGCTTTTTTCAGCTCGACCCTTCAGCCTCGACCAGCATAGCACCGGTCCCACTCAGGGAGAGCCCTTCCAGCTTTCCCAGAGAAACATCCACCATCCCTCAGTTCGTCGAACAGTATGGTTTCAGTTCCCCCAGTACTAGCCTTTCAGGCTCCTTTAAGCCAGGATTTGCATAGCCACTGCCATCCCCCGACCAATAACCCCTGGCCAGGACAGTAGCACAGTGGCTCCTTTGGCAACTGATAAGAACAGATACTACACTTGATCTTAGCCAAAAGGATATTGTTATTGAATGTTATTAAAAATTACCTTTCCTTTTCAATCTGCAGCCGCTGTAATTTTCTATAAATGAGGTGCAAGAGGGCTATCTGGAGTTGTTCTGTACACAGAATGTGTACTGACCACTCCCCAGAAAAATAATTTCCTGCTTGTGTGATTGGCTCGCTGATTTTTCCCAGAAGTCTGCCTAAGATACAAGCAGATTTCAGGCATCTCCTGCTACAAAAATGTTATTTTTAGTGAGATATCTTCAGTGGGAACTTCTCTAAAGGGATGCAGGCCCCACATATTTCCTCATTAGTGCTCTGCAGCTGCACACCTGGTTGATAATTATGAAACCACTCCCATTAGACCCACTCAGCACAGAGGAACAAACAGGGATTTCTTCAGAATAACAAAGGTAAGAATATGCAACAAAGGTGGTTTTAATCTTTGCAATGTACATAGATCACCCAGAGGGGAATGTTTTTTTTTTTTTTTGTTCAACAAAAGTGGAGTTAATATCATTTGATACATGGTGCATATATAACTCACTATTTCTGATAAGAAAATCCAGCACAATGCATATAACTAAATAAGCAAGACAACCCTAAAGCCTGGTACACATTACTAGGTTTTTTTTTGTTTAACCCAGTGGGCTGAACGAAAAAAAAAATACTGACAGCTCAAGAGGAATCCCTGTATTAACTATCCTATTCGATGTTAGTACAGAGAGCTCTCTTGCTTTGCAATTGTGTTCTGACAGGGGGACTGCCATTGATCATGAGCGCTGATTGGGAGTAGATTGGCTGACCTTTTTTGGTCATGTCCCTTCAACAGAAGAGGATGGCTGAACTGCCAGCTTCTGTTGGACTGGCTACAGTACACAGAGGCCGAATGTTGGCTGGTTTCTGTTAAACTGGCCGATATTGTCTGCCATTTGGTCCATGTGTACTAGGCTTAAAAAAACTGTCAGCTCCAGTCAGAGCTGCTGTACTAACTATTTAAAGTTAGTATAGCGATCTCCCCTGCTGAGCCGTTGTGTTTTGACAGGGGGACTCCGATCTGTTCTCTCTGCCATTGGCTGAGAGCACTGATCGGGAGTCGTCAGCTACTGGTTTTCCAGCATGCTCATCAGACAGAAACCGTCCGTTTTTGGGAACTGGCCGATGTCTCCCGACATTCGGCCCGTGTATATGTGGCTTTATTCTGGTAGCCTGTATTATCTTATTTCCTTGCTGTTTAGGTGAGTTTCACAGAAAAGCTGTAGAAACAGCTTTGTTGCTATCATAATTGTATGTGGTAGACCTGCTTGGGTGCAGGAAAGACTTGCACCATTGGTAGCCAATAGAGTCAGATCGCTACAGAGATAATTAAATTAGTGACTATTACTCCTTTAGTAAATCAATCCCTGACTTGCAATAAAAGCAGACAGGAGCAGTCTGTCTTTCCCTTCCAACCTGCTCTAGCAACAGGTAAAGGGAAAAAGTAGATAGTTGCTAGGAGGGGAAAAATACTCTCATTATGTTGAAATTGATGACAGATGTCTCTGGAGCTAGCATTTGAATTAAAATTTAATTAAAATTCATGTTTGTTTATGACTTTATGGCTTTTCCCATGGCAGGTCTTCATCCGCGAACTGATCTCAAATGCCAGTGATGCTCTTGAAAAACTCCGTCACAAGCTCCTTTCCCAAGGGAATGGCTTGCCAGAGATGGAGATTCACCTACAGACAGACAGTGATAAGGGGATCATCACTATCCAGGTACAAAGAACTGGGTTACAGAAATGTAGCACCATACTTGACAGTAGTGGTGAAGATGCATTTTGTTATGTCAGTGCGCCCAGTTTTAGTGTTAAATATCTTTGAATTTCAGCTAGCAGTCTTCTGCTCACTCTTGATAAAGGGGTACAATTTGTGTTGATTGTGCGAAACTTTCCTAGAATGTTCGAGTACACAGCAACTATAAGCCACACACTTAGTAGGATTGACATTAGGCAAATAAATAGGCCTGGCACCTCCCCTCGGGGGGCTCTAATCCACTGTACAGAAGAAGAAAGCTCAATTTTAGCTTTGTGTATTTAGTGAATTTAGGACACCTGTTAACTTGGAAGTATTTTTTTTAACAGCTATGATACATTTAATATATAACACCCATTAGGATCCCTGGACTTTAATTGTACCCCTTAGGAAAATATTTAACCTTCGATCACAGTCAGAAATCAATCTAAAAATACTATTTTATTGTATTGATTATTTAAAAAAGGTGTTCATCATTTCATTTGTTTTAATAATCAATAAAGGAATATGATTTTGGGATTGGTACACTTGGGGAAGTGATACAACCTGTATGGTTTCCACCTTGTGTCTCTGGTAAAAATTAATTTACTATATATCTGACCTTCTTCTGCAGGACACTGGAGTGGGGATGACACAGGAGGAGCTGGTCTCCAACCTGGGGACTATTGCTCGTTCTGGATCTAAGGTAGGAGCTCAGCTGATATTGAAAATCTGCATATTGTATGCTGATGTTTATAACACATTATGTACAATGCGTTTACTACACTGCACTCATTTCTCTTGTAGGCCTTTTTGGAGGCTCTGCAGAATCAGGCTGACAGTTCTGGAAAGATTATTGGCCAGTTTGGTGTTGGTTTCTATTCTGCATTTATGGTTGCAGATAAGGTTGTCGTTTACTCGCAGTCTTCAGAGCCTGGAAGTGCTGGGTATTGCTGGACGTCTGATGGGTAAGCAAAGGATGTTCAACCACTCCATGACTGGAATTCACCCCCCTTTCCCTTATGAACAGCACAGTTTTCAAGAGATGCAACAGTCTTTGTAGCGCTTGTTGTTTGTCTGTGCAAATGTGCTTGATGTGGCTTTTTATGGGCTTGCGCTATCTGGATTTTCAGGTGTTCGAAGAAAATATGAAAATGGTTTGATTTTGGCAGAAGTTATTTATTTCTGTAAATGTTCATGGGGGACACAGCAGACCTCTAGGTATTGGCTCCTAGGAGGTTGGACAGAAAAATAGATGGGCATTGCTCTTCCTAGTTTTTGTTCTGTATTTCTCTGCACAGTGTGGAAGAGCTCAGCTTTAGCTTAGTATCCTAGAAGGTAGGACAGTTTTATCCTGCATTTTTTCCCCCCGCGTGTATTATTACTTTCTGCTTTAAATGTGGAGAATAGTGCCACAGTACTATAATGCGTTCAGCAGTTGACATCATTTTATACCTTGTAAATGTAATTGAATCATATTTGTCCCTGTTCTCTATTCATTTAATAGGAAGAAAGCATGCCAGTTATCCCGTACCTTTTTAACCACTTCAGCCCCAGAAGGATTTCCCACGTTGGGGCCAGAGCACTTTTTGCGATTCGGCACTGCGTCGCTTTAACTGACAATTGCGCGATCGTGCGACGTTGTACCCAAGTGAAATTTGCGTCCTTTTTTTCCCACAAATAGAGCTTCTTTTGGTGGTATTTGATCACCTCTGTGTCATTTCTGATCGCCACTATAAACAAAAAAAGAAAAAACTGTTTTTCTTACTTTTTGCTAAAATACAAATCCAAAAAAAATTTTTTTCATCGGTTTTGCTTGGTTTATATTCCTCCTCATGTTTTTGGTAAAAAAAATCTTAATCGGCGGATAATTCATTTTTGCGGTTTTTATTTTTTACTAGTAATGGCAGTGATCTGCGATTTTTAGCGGTACTGCGATATTGCAGCGGACATGTCGGACCATTTTGACACTTTTTTGGGACCAATGACATTTATACAGCGATCAGATATTTAAATATCCACTGATTATTGTATAAATGTCATTGGCAGTGAATGGGTTAACCTTCAGGGGGAGATCTAGGGGTTAACTGTTCCCTAGGCGTGTTCTAACTGGGGGGGGGGGGGGGGGGACTGGGCTGTTATGGGCATAAAAGATCTAACTGATCCCAGTGACGGGGATCAGTAGATCTCCTATGTCCCCACTGACAGAGCGGGGAACCGCCGTGTTCTTTTGCTGTGGCCGCTCATTGCGGCTCGCCGGCGGACATCGGGTCCGACTGAGCCGTGGGCACACTCCTCCGGAGTACGGCGTGCGCCCCCTGGCGGCCACCCCGCAAATCGCAGTTTATTTAAGACGATTCTCGGGACGCATCCACACTGCCGCAGTAAATATACTGCGTGCTGTGTGGAAGAGGTTAAAGTAGAGCTCTGAGCAAGCAGATAAAGACAGATTTGAAGTACATGCAGTATGTCAGCAGGTTTACCCACCAAAGGATTTGAGATTCTCTTTAGCCAGTTTTGTTGTCCCCACAGATGACTCTTGTGTTTCCCACTTCAGCTTCTTGTATCACCTGTTTTCTCATTGGACAGAGAATCAGAAATGGGATTATGCTGATTTTCCAATAAAAAGTCTGGAAGTAGAAGGGCATACAGGAAGCTACAAAGCTGAACCAGGAAATAGTGGTGCTACTGCCTGCCTGTGCAGTATGGAAGATGGTCTTTCAATGTAATCAGAAATTGATAGTGGGGCTAGTGAACCTACGTCTGTCATGCACTAGTCACTAGTCGGTTGGTTTGCTATATGTTTCCATGGTTGCTTCTTAATCCTCAGGTCTGGGGTGTTTGAGCTGGCAGAGGCCAGTGGAGTGAGGCCAGGAACAAAGGTCAACATCCATCTGAAGGACGAATGTAAGGAGTTTGCCAGTGAGGACAGAGTGAAAGGTGAGTTTCTCAGGTTCCTGGTGATTCTCTTCTTTCTTTTCTGTCTTACATTCTTGCTATGCATTCTTTTTCTCAGATTATCTTTACGTCACAGTTCTTCCTTTAACTCTTACTATTGGTCATGGGTGACCTGTGCACACAGGAGCATCTGGCCTAGCCAACCTAACTCCAAAGTCTAGAAACCTAAAGTTTGAGATTTCTTGTAAAATTAAGTATAAAACATGTTATTTTATTATAAATGATAATCATCAATGACTTTATATTTTTATGTAGGAAATGCACTACTGATTCATGTAGATTAGTTGACTTTTCTTTTGTTTCTTTGCAGAGGTGGTAACTAAATACAGCAACTTTGTCAGCTTCCCCCTTTACCTGAATGGAAAGAGGATTAATACCTTACAGGTAGGATGTGAACAATCATAACACAGCCCTTCTACCCCCCCTGAAAAAGAAGTAGGTCCAAAGCTTTGGCCATTCTTCTGTGGGTCACAGGAGGGCGCTTGCTTGTGCTCTCCTACGACCTAGAATCAACCAACAGCAGGCTGAAGTCCGCTGTCATCATGGAGCTGCTCCATGCTCTGGAAGGATCCCGACCATTTTGTCAGGATCCACCCAGATGCCTGATTGACAGCTGGCTCTGGCTCAGCATGCCGCTCAGCATGCCGCCAAGAATCTGAGCCACCCGCTCCCACCCCCCCTCTCCTGCCTGGCACTCCAGTGAGCGCTGCAGAGACAAAGCATAGAGCTGTCACTAACAGTCACCACTACCTACTCAGAGCGTCTCAGAATAATCAATGGTCATGTGGTCATTCAGTTCTCAGGCTTAGAGCCGGTGGGGGACAGTTGGGTATTTGTGTTTTTGTTTTTTTTACAGTCAGGGAAAAAAAGTATTTGATCCCTTGTATGTTTGCCCACTGACAAAGAAATGATCAGCCTATAATTTTAATGGTAGGTTTATTTTAACAGCGAGAGACAGAATGACAACAAAAAAATCCAGAAAAACGCATTTCAAAAAAGTTATAAATTGATTTGCATTGTAATGAGTGAAATGCATATTTGACCCTTTCGCAAAACATGACTTAGTACTTGGTGGAGAAACCCTTGTTGCCAATCACAGAGGTCAGACGTTTCTTGTAGTTGGCCACCAGGTTTGCACACATCTCAGGAGGGATTTTGTCCCACTCCTCTTTGCAGATCCTCTCCAAGTCATTAAGGTTTCAAGGCTGACGTTTGGTAACTCAAACCTTCAGCCCCCTCCACATATTTTCTATGGGATTAAGGTCTGGAGACTGGCTAGGCCACTCCAGGACCTTAAAGTGGATGTAAACCTGATTCATGAAATTTGAGTTGGGCACATCTATCTGAAGTGTTTTCTTATCGCTCTTCAAAGAGCTATGTCCTGTAGCTGTCTCTTCCTCAATAGCTCTGTTATCAGCCACTTTAATGTGCTTCCTCTTGAGCTACTCCTTTGTTGTGTTGGCCGTGTGTTTTGGGTCATTTTCAATGCCCTGGCTGAGGGAAGGAGGTCCTCTCCCAAGATTTGACAGTACATGGCCCCATCCATGGTCCCTTTGATGCGGTGACGTTGCCCCGTCCCCTTTGCAGAAAAACACCTCCAAAGCATAATGTTTCCACATCAATGTTTGACGGTGGGGATGGTGTTCTTGGGGTCATAGGCAGCATTCCTCCTCCAAACACAGCAAGTTGAGTTGATGCCAAAAAGCTTGATATTGGTCTCATCTGACCACAACACTTTCACCCAGTTCTCCTCTAAATCATTCAGATGTTCATTAGCAAACTTTAGACGGGCCTGTACATGTGCTTTCTTGAGCAGGGGGCAGAGAGAGTCCCCGAATATGGGATAATGTCAGCCCAAAATGTATGAGAAAAGTATAGTAAAAATATACCAATTTTATTAGTGGAATATTTTAAAAGCAGACATACATGAAGGAATACAAATCACACATGCATAACATGAATACAGACAGCTGAAATGTTGGAGATTGCATAGTTAAAATTGAAGCAAAACTGCTACATGAAGGGAAACCCCAATGTGTTTCCAAATACAGATTCCTTCTTCAGGGGGTTGGTATTAATGAGCAGAACAGTTATATCCAAAGTGACATAAGCGACAATACACCAGTCACGTATTTAAAAGCCAATTGAAACGTCCATCATGGCAACAGGAGAGCCTGCATGGCAACGCATGGATCCGTGTGATAGCCCAGGGTCCCAATGCAAGAACCAATGGTAGGATCACAAACAACCTCAATGGCAGAGGAAGAAGTCAGACATCGTGTGTCGTGGTTATATCATATTGAAGCCAGAGAGCAGCCTTCTGGGCTGCTCTGTGGTTTGGACAGTATTTCTTGAGCAGGGGGACTTTGCAGGTGCTGCATGATTTCAGTCCTTCATTGTGTAATGTGTTACCAATTGTTTTCTTGGGGATTATGGTCCCAGCTGCCTTGAGATCATTGACCAGATTCTCCCATGTAGTTCAGGGCTGATTCCTCACCATTCTCATGATCATTGAAACTCCACGGGGTGAGATCTTGCATGGAGCCCCAGACCGTGGGAGTATGACAGTTATTTTGTGTTCCTTCCAATTGCAAATAATCGCACCAGCTGTTGTCACCCTCTCACCAAGCTGCTTGGCGATAGTCTTGTAGCCCATTCCAGCATTGTGTAGGTCTACAATCTTGTCCCTGACATCCTTGGACAGCTCTTTGGTCTTGGCCATGGTGGAGAGATAGGAATCTGATTGCTTATGTGGACGGGTGTCTTTTATACAGGTAACAAGCTAAGAAAAGGAGCACTCCCTTTAAGTGCCCATTCACACAGGGTCGACTTGCACTCCGACTTAATTCACCCGACATTTGAAATCCCATTGAAATGAATGGGAGCTGTCTTAACCACTTTAAGACCGAGCCTCTTTTTGGAGTTTGGAGGTTATCAGCTAAAAACATGTTTTTTTGCTATAAAATTACTTAGAACCCCCAAACATTATATTTTTTTTTTCTAAGACCCTAGAGAATAAAATGGCGGCCATTGCAAAACTTTATGTCACACCGTATTTGCGCAGCGGTCTTAAAAGCGCAATTTTTTTTGAAAAAATTCAGTTTTTTTAGTTAAAAAATAAGACAACAGTAAAGTTAGGTCAATTTTTTTCATATTGTGAAAGATAATGTTACGCCGAGTAAAATGATACCCAACATGTCATGCTTCAAAATTGCGTCCGCTCGCGGAATGGCGACAAACTTTGCAACATAAAAATCTCCATTGGCGACGTTTAAAAAATTCTACAGGTTAGCATTTTTGCGTTACA
>BLSH010507548.1:32270-43980 GCA_018402905.1 Glandirana rugosa
AAAAGTGACATTTTTCAGTGAAGGTAAGACTACCTCCTAGGCTAAACCTCCGCTGAAGATAAGTTAAGATATCCGTGTTCAGTCTATCTTCAGTGCGTCCTTGGAAAAGACTTCAGAGAGACTGAACTCATCACATGTAATTGGTTTTATGTCTCAGTTATTGTCTTGTGGGCACAGAAATTTGCTTTTTTTCCGAGACGAGTCGCGGTTTTGCTGCGACAGAGGGAATATCGTGTCTATGTTCGTCGACGACTTTATCAGTTACAGTCCTGCAAAGTTTTGTGAATCAGTTAAGATCCTCTTGTCGACACATGAGGATGTCGTCGCGAAGGTTTGTTTGAACTTACATGAGTTTCACTACACATAAGTTTGTTTGGAAGCGCTGCTGTAGGAGTACACAGCTGTTCTCCTAGAATTGACTAAGTGTTTTGAAACGTCCTGACATTGACTATTTCAGCAGCTGCTTGTATCTGTGCTATAAGGGAGACAGCGTCGTTTTGGCGCTGAGCAGAGCCTTTTTTTCGTTTAAAGACACGGGTGTTCTGTTATTGACTCTGTATTTTGGTTAATGTACACTACTCAAGTCAGAGAGACTTCAGAAAAGGTTCCTGCGTGACTTCTATCTGACTTGTGCCTATAGAATTGAATAGAAGTCGCCTCCAAATCGGATCCTCCATCAGAATGGAAGTGACTTTTTACAGTGAAAAGAAAAAGAATTTATCCAGGGCAACCCCCTCCCTGCTCTGATTGGCCACAGGCAAAGTCACCTGGCATGAAGTCGCGTTGTAAGTTGCTCTGAAATCGCCTAGCAAAGACGCGCTTGAAGTCAGGTCACCCTGTGTGAATGCAGCCTAAGAGAGTGCTCCTAATCTCTGCTCGTTACCTGTATAGAAGACACCTGGGAGCCAGAAATCTTGCTGATTGATAGGGGATCAAATATTATTATTATTATACAGGATTTATATAGCACGACGGTTTGCATTAAAATGCAAATCAATTTATAACTTTTTTGAAATGCGTTTTTCTGGATATTTTTGTTGTTATTCTGTCTCTCACTGTTAAAATAACCCTACCATTAAAATTATAGATCATTTCTTTGTCCGTGGACAAACGTACAAAATCAGCAGGGGATCAAATACTTTTTACCCTCACTGTATAACTTCTAACTCTAAGAACAAAAATGTATAATAGTGTAGCTTACCAGACCTTAGAAGTGGTAACTATTATTTTAATTTATTTATTTTTAAGGACATTTTCAGCAAGTACAGAAAATACCCTTTGATCTTTCTAGAAATGCTGTGTCCTCGTCACTCCCTGTGACATTAACTGAAAGCACAAACAATGTTATCTTCTCTCCGTAAACTACTAACCCCCCCATCCTTGCATGTAGTGGAGAGCAAAAGACATGTTTGAAGTCCAACCTGGATGACAGTCATGGCCTCCTCCATTGATACAGTGGAGTAAGTGTAGCCACCCTAGGACGTGAAAAGTTTTATATACAAAGGATTACTAGATGACAAAGTAAAATAAAACTAATACAACTTCATTATGCAAGAAGTAGCAAGTCAGAATATATTAGTTTGAGTTCATTTGGCTGTTTGGTGACTTCCAGGTTGATGTAGCACTGCAAAAGTTGCATTGATGGAACATAACTGACTGAAGGGTTGGATATTCTGCAAGAACCCATAGCAATTAGATTTCAGCTTTCACTGCATTTCTTAGAAAGCTTCTGTAGTGTACATTAATTTTTCATTTTTAATGCCACTCCATTCAGGCTCTGTGGATGATGGAACCTAAGGAGATTGGAGAGTTTCAGCATGAGGAATTTTACCGTTTTATTGCCCAAGCTTATGACAAGCCACGCTACATGCTCCACTACAAGACAGACGCACCTCTCAATATCCGCAGCATTTTCTATGTACCAGAGATGGTGAGTTTTTTCACAGCCCCTAAGCCAATCCTACGCGTAAGCAGAAAAGTCTTCCCACTATTCAAAAGGATACAGTCTTTTGAGCCAGTCCCATAAGTATGGATGTGATCTTGCAATTGTGGTTGGTTGTGGAGTTGTGTAATTAATTTTCTTCCTTTTCATACAGAAACCTTCCATGTTTGATGTGAGTAGGGAGCTGGGATCCAGTGTGGCTCTGTACAGCAGGAAAGTCCTCATCCAGACCAAAGCCACAGACATTCTACCCAAGTGGTTGCGTTTCCTACGAGGTGAGCTGTCTGTTATGACTCAGTTGTATGCAACTACAGTGCTTAGCAAGCTGTTGGATGTAGACCCAAAGAGGCAGAACACTAAAGAAATGGAGGATTTTTTTTTTTTCGTAATTCATTTATTTAACAAAAAGTTGCATCTGCAAACACGTGTAAAAATAGTACATAACAAGGTCACCTGAATAGACAGACTTTCAAAATCAATGGTGATGGAATGAGGTCTGCAGAGTATCAACAAGCATCAAGAAAATGACAATCTGCAAAGTAAGCGACTACCAACATAAAAACCAAAAAACACGCAAGTCTCAGAAGTGGCATGTGGCACTCTCCAACACTTACAGAGAAATGGAGGGGTATCAGCCTCTTGCAATATCCTGCACAGCAGATCTCAGACTGGAAGGAGTGTGCTGATAGATGAAAGTAGATCAGTCTGCTGTTTCTACTTCACTGTCCTGTCACAGGTGCCCGTTCACAGTCTTAATTAAAATGGACTGCATAGCTCAGGGTACATTCTTGGCACAGTACCTCTATGCCCGGATAAACTATGCATGTGTGGCAGTTTAGTTGTCCCGTGCCAGCCAGTCAAGACAGATTAAGACCTGCCACCAAGTGGAATCCGGGGAGAAGATGTCTTAATGGGCAAGGGAGCTCACGGACGTTGGATCATTGAAACGGTGGTGTGGATTTGCAGCTTTTTTTAATTGCGCATTATGAATATTTGTTTTCAAATTAGTGATCTCAGGCCAAGCCAGCACCTCATCATATGTTGTCCTTTTTTTATTGTTTGCAGGAGTTGTGGACAGTGAGGATATACCTCTAAATCTGAGCCGGGAGCTGTTGCAGGAGAGTGCTCTCATTAGGTAAACTGAGGCATGCTGTTGTATACTGGATATGGTGTCCAGTGGGTTTCTCTTCTCATTGATTGGGAATATGTATGACTTGCACAATACAGTTGACTCCTCCCCTGTTCTCAGTACCATCCCTTACACTGAATTGCTTGGCAGGTTTTGCCTAGGAAGAAAACAATGAGATATGTGAAGGTTTGCATATGTAATTTTTTACCTTTATTTTGGAGGTATTTTTTCATCACTAAGAGCTTCCTCTAGGTACCCTGTTTGTCTAACCATAGTTCTTGGATGTTCTATATCTTCCCTTCTCCTTCTGGACACAGCTGTGTATAAACTGTCATTCACTGTTGCATTGCCACATATTAGATAGACAGTGATGCATTTACATTTTACTAAGTGCATTACATTTTTTTTTTATCTAATGCTTCTGCCAGAAAACTGCGTGATGTGCTACAGAAACGGCTGGTCAAATTCTTCCTGGACCAGTGTAAGAAGGACCCTGAAAAATACAACAAGTTCTTTGAGGATTATGGGCTGTTTATACGAGAAGGGATTGTTACCACCGCAGAACAGGATGTTAAGGTGAGGATTATAGTTCAGTTACAGAGAATGACATCAGCATTGTCACTGTAGAAAATGTTCCTTTTAATGGTCAGCTGTGTATTCCATAATACAAACAGCAGTCTCTGCTTAAACAAATCTGTCATACGTGAAATATGCTGGCTGTGATTGTTCACCTTTAAAGTGATTGTAAAGGTTTGTTTGTTTTTTTAAATAGCAAACATGTAATACTTACCCTCTCTGTGCAAGGGTTTTGCAGAGAGCGGCCCCAATCCTCCTTTTCTGGGGACCCCTTTCTCTTCTTCTCCTGGCTGCTCCTCTTCATCAGGTGCCCCCACGGAGAGCCGCATTCCATGGGGGCACCCGCACGGGCACGCTCCCGAATCCTGCTGCTGAGTCCATTGACACAGACAACAAGACTCGGCCCTACCCCCCGCTCCCGTGTGACTGGATTTAATTGACAGCAGCGGGAGCCAATGACTCATGCTGCTTTCAATCTATCCAATGAGGATCCAAGACAGCGGCTGGAGCTCTTGGGCTTATGCTCATCGCTGGTACAATTGGGTTCAGGTAAGTAAAAGGGGTGGCTCTGGAGGGCAGCTGCAGCACAGAAAAACCTTAGAATATATTAAGATGAAAAACCTTGAGACTTTACAACTCCTTTAAAAATGGGCATTGCTTGACTGTCACGCACACCTCTGCCCTTTAATACTTTGTGTCCCTGACAGAATAAGCATGCAGAAGATATATGACTTACCTCTGATTTTTCTAATGCTTATACTGGAAAATATTGGGGCCAGAGGAGCTGTGTAACAGCGAGGCAACTAGCATTTTCATAGAGAAGATAAGCAGTGGCAGCCCTGTGTTTTTCTCGTTACAGGTTTCCTTTTAAGAACTGTTGTGCATTTTGAGAAGCAGTGAAACACAGTAACTGTGTACAAAACTTTATATATTCACACATACAATAAATATATGCAAAAATTGATATATACACATACACCTGTGAGACCCTGCAAGCTTACTTGTTGGCTTTTTGAAATTTCTAATAATTTTTTTCCTGTTTGGACCAAGTTTTTTTTTTTATAGTTAATATATAAATTAGGGATGCAGCGAAATTTCGGCAACTGAAAATTATCGGCCAAAAACTGTGTTTTCGGCATCGGCCAATAAAAGAAAACGGCCGATACCGAAAGGGGCGGGGTCCTCCTCAGGTGTTGCCCATTGCGGGGTGTCTGGTGTGTGTGTATGTAAGAGGTGAGAAGTTTCACATTGCATAGCGCGGCTTGTAAGAGCCGCTCTGTGATTGACACTGTTGTAATTTCACTGCTTGCAGAGAGAGACACAAGCTGTCAGATCTTGGCGGTGATGTCGGGGGTGGGCGGGACCGAACAGCTATCAAACACCAGCCAATGGGATAGGGGCTGGGCGGGTGTTTACTAGCTGTTCGGTCCCGTCCACCCCCGACATCACCACCAAGATCTGACAGGAGAACACAATAGCTCCGTGGGAAGGATTCCCCCATCATCACTGACTGTGATGAGGGAATCTAGTGATTTTTATGGCTGGCTTTAGCAGTGAATAGAATTTCTTTCAAGTGATAATCGTACATAGGTATGTCCAAGAACAACAGTTTTGGGCATCTCTACCCAAGAACTTGAGGAAGAGTTGCCTGAAAATGCATCCTCTCTTGCGAAGGGACACCTGTGACCAATTATGCAAGTTGCAAGGTTACTTCAGGAGCATGGAGGTTGTAGCTGGGCCTCCTGGACATTCACCAGGTTTTGGGCTCCTGACTAGGTTGCCTTGTTCTCTAGCTCTGGTTACAACAACCTGAACAAAATAAATGCTGTAAGCAGTACCACAAGTAGGTAGTCTCTAGTATAATTGTATTCATTCATAAAAAGTGTTCGTATTCCAACTTATTACAGGAGGATATTGGCAAGTTGTTGCGATTTGAGTCCTCCGCTCTGCCCGCAGGCCAGCAGACAAGCCTAACTGACTACTGCAGCCGTATGCAAGCAGGAACCCGCAACATCTACTATCTGTGTTCGCCCAGCCGCCACCTTGCTGAGCACAGTCCCTACTTTGAAGCCATGAAGAAGAAAGACACAGAGGTGAGGTCCCTGGAAGTTCTCACTTTGTGCATGGTTTGTTTCCTAGGCATTCTTGGTCATTGCCCCTTTTACACTCTTCATGGTGTCTCTTCCAGGTTTTGTTCTGCTTTGAACAGTTTGATGAACTTACTCTTCTGCATTTGAGAGAGTTTGATAAGAAAAAGCTAATTTCAGTGGAGACAGACATTGTGGTGGATCACTATAAGGAGGAAAAGTTTGAGGACAGTAAAACAGGTATATCCCCATACGCCCAAGCTAGGGAACCTAAAGGTTTGCCCAGCCCTAATTTAATCATTTATCTTTATTGTTCCTCAGCTTCTGACAAACTATCTGAGAAAGAAGCAGAAGATTTGATGGCTTGGATGAGGAATGGCTTGGGGATACGAGTGGCCAATATTAAGGTAAAGAAAAATTAAGTGGAGTATATTTATCAAACAAGCTCTCCAGCTCTTACTTGCTGCTCTTTCCTTCAGTGCATCTGCCAACCTCATACCCAGTCAGGATTTAAAGGCGTGACATTTCACCTCCCCCATCATGTGACCATGCTTAAGCTTAGCAGTTGGCTGTTAGGCCTGAGCACTGACTGCATTGTGGCAGGAGGTCACATGCTCCCCCATACCTAGAAGCACTGAATATTCTGAAGTGGCAGCCATAAAAGAAAGAAGTGAGCACTGGAGAGGTGATAAAAAATGGTCAAGGTGACAGTCTCTTTAACCACGTCTCGACCGATATATATATATCTCCTCATCTGGAAATGTTTATACCAGGAGCCACGATCTTGGTATCATGCTCCATCCGGCGTGGTAGCAGAGCATCACATCACATCAACTGTTACTAAGTCACAGCAACAACAAAAGTAAGGATCCACACACTGCCTAATGCTATGTTAACTGCTGGGACTGAGAATGATAGGCAGCCGGCAGGAACAGAGAACACAAGCTGGAGCAGCTGCACTGGAAGGGCACAAACCTGCAGCAGGGACAGCCAGCACACTTGCCTGTGATGAAGTGGGTACAGGCAACAATTTTCCTGACCAGTATGCCCTTTGTCAAGCCTTCTCTAGTCTATAGCAGTACAGAGGCAAGCGCTACAGTTTTAATGTTTTTTTTCTTCTTTTAGAAAATATATAATGTTTGGGGATTCTAAATAATTTTCTAGCAAAAAAAACAAAATAGGTTTTTACATGTATGTGAGAATTGCCAGAATTGGCCTGGTTTTGAAGTGGTTAAGCCATCCACATTAGTCCAGCGAAGGAGCTTATCTTCTAATATCCCAGTCATGCAGATGCACACATGCACTGGGGCAAACTTGGGACGGAAGCTTGCTTAACCCTGCAGTATATGTTCGTTATGTAAGAAAGCAGAGCTCCCAAAGAAACGCCCTCAGGCACCCGCAAAACATAAAAACTCAATGCACATAGTGGGTGTTGGGCGCTGCACAAAAGCAATGTAAGCATGCAGTTACTATTTTATTGTGCTGTGCAGGTGTAGGATAAAAGCTTAGTTAGTAAAGACTTTGTTAGCCAGTCAATTCTATCCGTCTTTGAATCTGTGTTTCACCTTTACAGGTTACACCACGTCTTGACACTCACCCAGCTATGATTACTGTATTGGAGATGGGGGCTGCTCGACACTTCCTGCGCACTCAGCAGCTAGCTAAAACTAACGAGGAGCGAGCACAGCTTTTGCAGCCTACACTGGAGATTAACACTGGGTGAGCAATTACTTGTAGTAATAAACAATGAGGTTGAGTTCTCCATGGCTTAGGGTTGCTTTGGGCAGTGAAGCTACTTTACTGTCGTGTAATTTTTATGTATGAATGGGACCATTATTACATTCAAGCAAGGTACACTTTAAGGCCCATTTGCAACTTTTCCAGCGACTTGGGACTGCAAAGTCGCATGACAAGTCGTATCCCATGATTTCCAATGAGTACCATTCATATCTGTGTGACTTCAAAGTAGTCCCTGCACTACTTTGATGCGACTTGAGGTCCATAGATCTCAAGATTACACAGGCATTGCTTCAAGTCACGTCAAAAACTTGCAACTTTCAGGTCGCACAAGTGTGAAAGGGGCCTCAAAGATCAATGACTGCACAAAACAAATTCCCCAGCAATTAGTTTTGTCTACCTAGTAAAAAGGTGTAAAAAAAACCCTAGGCTCAGTAAGGGATCATTTTGATGTGTGTTCAAGAGATGTCAACCCAACCACTATGGACTCCTGCATACATGCTCCTCCATATGCAAAAGTACCAGCAATCTTCTTGAGTTCCCAATATTGAATAAAACAGTTGGGGAAGAAAAGAAATGTAATTATATGCTGGTATTATATGGAAACCTAAAGTGTTTGTTCACCTTTACCAAAAAATTGCCTATGCAGGTAAGTTAAATAATCACAAAATTCAGTGCAGCGCAAAAATGTCTCTAAATATATATTGTTGTATAATGTCCATTTTAAGAGCAGTTTCTTATGATGAATCAATAAAAGAAAAAAGCAACAAGTCCCAACGGTGAGATAGCGTGTGGTCCTATATGCATGCAGGTGAGGGAACACGTGGATCTTGCCACCACAGACACTCTTAGCCTCTCACCTCATCCACTCGACCCATATGGGTCACACAGCATATAAAGATTATCCCTGCAGTGTAATCATCTGATCACAAATAGTTGTCAGGTCCCTCCAAACAGCGTCCGGGGAAGATGCCACGGGGTTTATACGTGAAAGAGTAATAAAACAAATCTAGTGCTCTCCGTTTGTTAAAAAACACTTGTCATTTATTAAGCATAAAATTACTTACATTTTACAACACCTCCACTGGTGTAAGTACATGCACGACTGGTAAGAAAGGGCAGCGGTGTGAACTGGCAACTGGCGTAGCTTCAAACTCCTTACGCGTTACGTCCGGTAGGCGTGGACTTCCTCAGCGTGAGATGAAGCCCGTCAGAATTGCCATACTTATATAGTGACATAATTTCAAAAACCTTCGGGCTAATGTGTAGGAGGGGTGGGCGTGCGCAGACCTACTATTGAGATGGAACGCATAGAGCCTTCCGTTTCCGGCTGCCCGCTCGTAACACTTCCGGGTTTTTACTGTTCGCATTATGCTCCGATACAAACATTTTTCAGCAGCTGCAGCTGGTGTAATGAAATTATGTCACTATATAAGTATGGCAATTCTGACGGGCTTCATCTCACGCTGAGGAAGTCCACGCCTACCGGACGTAACGCGTAAGGAGTTTGAAGCTACGCCAGTTGCCAGTTCACACCGCTGCCCTTTCTTACCAGTCGTGCATGTACTTACACCAATGGAGGTGTTGTAAAATGTAAGTAATTTTATGCTTAATAAATGACAAGTGTTTTTTAACAAACGGAGAGCACTAGATTTGTTTTATTACTCTTTCACGTATAAACCCCGTGGCATCTTCCCCGGACGCTGTTTGGAGGGACCTGACTGAACTATTTGTGATCAGATGATTACACTGCAGGGATAATCTTTATATGCTGTGTGACCCATATGGGTCGAGTGGATGAGGTGAGAGGCTAAGAGTGTCTGTGGTGGCAGGATCCACGTGTTCCCTCACCTGCATGCATATAGGACCACACGCTATCTCACCGTTGGGACTTGTTGCTTTTTTCTTTTATTGATTCTTCATAAGAAACTGCTCTTAAAAAGGACATTATACAACAATATATATTTAGAGACATTTTTGCGCTGCACTGAATTTTGTGATTATTTGACTTATATGAGGTTTATGAACTGCCTTTTTTGTGTTCAGCCTGCATTCTTTCAGTCTCTTAAGAATAGCCTTGGTGCGCTGAATATTTTTTATTGTTTTAATATGCAGGTAAGTTGTGTCTGTAGATAAAAACAAACTGTGCAGCTCTGACTAAGGCCTCTTTCTCACTTGTGCGACTTGTCCTGTGACTTGGGACTGCAAAGTCGCATGACAAGTCGTACCCCATGATTTCCAATGAGTACCATTCATATCTGTGCAACTTCAAGTTGCACCGACTTTAAAGTAGTCCCTGCACTAGTTTGGTCCGACATTGATGCGAGTTGAGGTCCATAAACCAAGTTTACATAGGCATTCCCTGAAATCGTGGTAAAATTGCGTGACTTTCAAGTCGCGGCAGTGTGAAAGGGGCCTATAGTTTAATAATGCCCTGCTATAGGTGTAGGCCACTTCCTTACCTCATGAAGCATGACTAGAATACTCCCAAGACATCGCTAGGGTGTTGCTAAGAGGAGTTATTTGTTACTGCTCACCTTGATCATGACAGGAGGGAGCTCTCAAACACTGAGCTCAGCTGTTGCATCCAAGGAGAGAGAGAACATGTGAGCAGGTCTGAAATAGTTTCCCTCCTGTGAAGATGAACAGTAAGCAGCCTTCCTTAGCAATGTCCTAGAAGTGTTCCAGCCAGGGTTCATGAGGTATGTAAATGGCCTACACCAATAACAAGGGTATTATTCATCTTTAGTCAGAGTACTGCACAGTTTGCTTTTATCTGCAAACACCCCTTATCTGTATAGACAGATTTTGGCAATGGTGAACTAATCCTTTAGTGCTACAGGGCGGCCGCTGTATGCAGAATCGCAAATAAATATGTGATTCTGTATTTAGGGGGCACGCTCGCCCACCTGTGCGTGGATTCATAACACCACATGCCGATCAACGGGTCCTGGCCACTGATTGGCGATCGGCTCTGAGTCTTACAGAACATAGCACTGTGAGTGTAAACAGCACATAGCTGTGTTCAGTGACAGGGGATCTAGCTGATTTTTCATTCCCAAAACAACTAAGTACACAGTAAATGCAGCACACATTACACACACACACACAAACACTTGTAAGGCACATATTTAACCCCTTGATCTCCCTAGATATGAACCCTTTTCTGCCCAGTGTCATTAGTACAGTGACAGTCCATATTATTAGCACTGATCACTGTAATAATGGCACTGATGATGTCAGTGGCAGTTAGGTCCCCCCAGCTTCAGTGTCGTATTTCCCGTTGCAGTCCCATTATAAGTTGCTGATCGCCATCATTACTAGTATAACTTTCACACAAACCAATAAAAATACACTTATTGGAATTTTTTTTACCAAAGACATGTAGCAGAATACATTTTAGCCAAAAGTTATTAAGAGATTTGATTTTTTTATTTTTATTTTGGATATGTTTTATAGCAAAAAGTAAAAAAAATGTTTTTTTCCCCCCCCAAAATTGTTGGTCTTTTTTCTTTTATGAAATAAAAAAATATAGTCTCTGGATACAGTGTTGCATAACCGCGCAATTGTCAGTTTAAGTAGCGCAGCACCATATAACAAAAAGTGGCCTGGTCATGAAGGGGGGTAAATCTTACAGAGGTCAAGTGGTTGAAGTAAACCTGTTACTTTATCTTGAAGCTATAAGAGCACAAGTTTACTTTAAGACAGATTTGGGTACTTAACCATTTGCCTACTGGGTGCCTTTACCCCCTTCCTGCCCAGGCCAATTTCTCCTTACGTTCACTGACAGACGCAGCTTCTTCATTAACTTCATGGGGTTTTATGTTCGTCCAACTAGGAGTTAACTAGGCAGGGAAAAGATCAGCTGGCCCCTCCCTTGGGGGCCGTCCTCTCTTCCTACATAAAATCCCCTCACAGCATAGCTCTCCAGTTTCAATGCCTAGTTCGCAAGGAGTTGACCTGGCTTCCCCATAGGGAACTGCGGTCCTGAGATGACCATTTTCTTTTTTTATTTTTACTTTATTTTTTTACTGCAATCAAGATGATCTGCTATCAAGAAGCCGGTCGGGGCATAGAGGGCCCTGGTGCTCTGTACTTTCCCCGACCCGGCCGACATGATGCGAGCCAGTCCCGTTCAGGGGGTCACGCCGCATCTTTCCCGTTCATACGGGAGGCCCGGGCCAAGTCCCTCCTCTGGTCCCCTTTACCGATACTCTCGGCAGGGTGATTTTTGGCCTG
>BLSH010507548.1:48333-62607 GCA_018402905.1 Glandirana rugosa
CACACCGGGATAGTCACGACGGATAATCACGGTGGAATATAACGGGTAGTTACGTCGGAGTAGTCACGGTGGAATAGTCATGTCGGATAGTCCTCTTTGTAATGGACAAACGTTTTAAAGGACGAACATAAAACCCCATGAAGTTAATGAAGAAGCTGCGTCTGTCAGTGAACTCGGAGAAAAGGATTTTACGGTAAGTTTTAATAAAATCCCTTTTTTCAGCTTTCAGTGCTGTCACACTTTGAATGACAATTGCGCGGTCATACAACACTGTACCCATATGAATTTGTTTTTCACATAAAATAGAGCTTTCATTAAGTGGTATTTCATCACCACTGGGTGGTGAAAAAAGACCAAAAATTTTAAAGAATTTTTTTTTCATAGTTTGTTAAAAAATTTTGCAAACAGGTAATGTTTCTCCTGATAGGCTGTACTGATAAGGTGGCACTGATGAGGCTGCATTGATGGGCAATATAAGGTGGCACTAATAGGCAGCACTGATAGGGCCACACTGATAGACAGCACTGATCAGTGACACTGATGAGGAGGCACTGATTGGCAGCACTGGTGGGCACTGTTGGGATTGCACTGATAATCAGGACATTGTCAGCATGAGGAAAGGAAAGCCGATAACCGGCTTGTGTCTACATTCGTGTCATTGGACACAGCTGATCATGTGGTAAAAGGCTGCTGTGATTGGCCCTTTACCCCGATCTGTGATCAGCTGAGTCTAAAGGATGTCCACGTACGCCCTCCCGGCAAAGTAAGCCCGCGCTGTAGCCTTCTTTCAGCTATAGCGCAGGCGGGGAGGGGTTAAACAAGCTGTACTAAAGATTAATTTTAATTATTTTTTGAATGAATGTGTAGTTAGGTTAAATAGGCGTTCTTTTTATCTGTATAGAGTTTCGCCTGCTTTTAAGAGCATTCAGTGGCATACCTTTGTCAATATTTGTGGTAGCCACACATTACTATCAAGGTGTCTCTGGAACATAGGCTTGGTCTTTTCAATGAGAGTGCCAGCCCTGGGAGATGTACAAAAATGACTAAGAGCAAAGCTTACCACTGTCAGAAAGGGGCAGTGACCAGTGACACAACCAGAATCAGGGCAGTCATAGTTCTCAGCTACCCAGTATTTGTATATAGTTGTTGTCTTCATTATATCCTCCCAACCTGGAGTAAACAATCCCCACTCCTTATTGAAAGAGAAGTTCAGGGTTCCCCTAAAAAATAAATTATACTCACCTAGGTGAATGCAGCATCGGTCTGAACACCGCTGATCACTCACTAGTGACTGTCGATCACAAGCTCTTTGTTCTGCTCCTCTGTGCTCATTGGAGCGCTGGACTGTGAAGGGGGAGGGAGCAGCTGGTTCAGCCACCCAGCGGCTTGCTTAGAGACTGAGCAAGCTGGCAGCCCATGTGGTTGAGAACTTTTCAGAGCCTGGACAGGCTCTGTGACGCCAGCCTTAGCTCTCTGTCAGCTGAAAATGGGTCACAGGAGCACAGAACATACTGCACTCCTGTGATCCATAGAAGAAGTACAGACAGAATAGCTTTGGCTATACGTCTCCTTTAACCATGAGTTATAGTGTCTGTGGGTTGAATCCAGGAGAACAGTCTGTCATTTTTTTTTATTATGCAAAAGTCACCACTTTTGTTACTGGACTGTTTTGTACCTTATTGTACTTTTGTCTTTGTTTCACAATTTCTCAATAAAGACTTCTTTCTAATAACAAAAAAAAAAAAACAAATGCACATGAAAAGCCAATACTAAGCACTGTGATCTCTCTGTTCAGCTATGTTAAAACTTATGTCAATTTTTTTCAGGCATCCGTTAATTAAGAAGTTAGGACAGCTGAAAGACACAGACATGGATCTGGCAAAATTACTTATGGAACAGGTAGGTAAACCATTTGTATGCAAGCGCTTGGTAACATTGGCTGCTGATCATTAATAGAGACTGAGAACTGTCTATAACAGCTCACTCACTGTGCTGGGGGAGCACAGAAACCTTGGCTGCCCATGAATGCATATGTGCAGCAGCGAAGAGAGTGGGCTTTACTGCCCACACATTACATTATGGCAAGAGGTTTAATAAAGATACTTTTGTTATTTCACTCGCTCTTCATTATTTTTAGTTTGTATTTGGGCTACCATACACATTTACCTAGTGGGTCCCTAGAGGAAAAATGCCATGATTGTCTAGTATAAATTCCTTTGGGGAATGTCATGGCTGGAGAGTTCTTATGTCCTCTCCCATTTTATCTTCAAAATCTCCCTTATTGAGCATAGCCTTCTTTAGTGCTGTAACTTATAACAACCAATCAGAATTTATGAAGTCAGGCCAGTGCAGGGTAGATTCTGATTGGTTGCAACATGTTGCTTTATAAACTATTGAATGCATTTTTTATGCATGATCTTTCTGCCAGCAAGATCCTGCACCCATGTGCATGAACCATAACAATCCTGTACCTTCAGCCATGTCATACTACTTTACTCTAGGGATATGGTCAAAGTAAGAACAATGCTGGGGCTAGTCAGGTAGGGCAGTGCATAAGGCTTCATGCAGGCAGTGTGCATTTGGATATTAAGTTTGTGCGCATGTGCCACTTTATGCAAGTAGCTGCGTACAGTTGCCAACACCCATTCATGTTTATTGGCAACTGTATGTAGGACCAGGACATCCCTGGGCACCAAAATGCTTATGTACATGAAGCCAACAGTCATAAGCACTTGGCTGTTTTATCCACTACTTGTGTTTATAAACATTGTATGGGCCTGGAGGAAAAGTTGCTAGTATTTTGGGGTTTTGTGACCATAATGAATGTGGATATGGCCCTTTTCATCCACAGAGCTTCTTGTGTATGGCTGGTTAAAAGAAATGTCCATACATCTAGCTGTCATGGGTGGAAACCAGTTCTGCACATCCAGCAAGTATGAGACTAAAGCCGGTATTGACAAATCTAAATTCCTGCTGAACCGGCCAAATTTTGATCCATCTGTGGGCAGGCTGGTTGTACTGCAGTACTGTGTAGTTGAAGGAAAGAAAATTACATAATCTATGGCCAGCCTAACTAATGGAGTTTAACTTCTGTTGTGGCCTGCCTTCTGGGTTAAAGAAGAATCCAGCTGTGAAAATTATCTTCACCTGTTTATCTCTGTTTAGCAGATACAGCTGTAATCTGATGCAAAGATCTCTTCCCTGCAATTCCATTCAGTAATTAAAGGAGCGGTGTTTTTTATCATAACAATTGTTACTTTTAGTTCTTCGCTTAAAAAAAAAATGTAGCAGATAATTATTATAGCTTTGTAAATTGGTCTGCCAAAATCATAAATTGTGCTATGATCAGTAAGATCTAAACCATCTTTGTTACTTCCACAGATCTACGAGAACGCAATGATTGCAGCCGGACTTAATGATGACCCCCGACCCATGGTGGCACGCCTAAACGAGTTATTAACAAAAGCATTGGAGAAACACTGATCCCTCCTGTGCTTCCCATAATATCTCACTTCAGCCTCCAGTGACTGTTCCGTCATCCAGTCCACTAGATTTCTGACTGTTCATTTCAAGAAGCCGCTGTTCTTTCTTTACAGCCAACATGTTTCCTATGGAAAGAGACTTTTAAAGACACACAAAGCTTATCACAGAATGTCAGTCTGTGCATGTATGTAGCAAGAATAACACCACTGTCTTGAGAACTGTCTGTGATATGCAGTATAGCTCTGAGGTGTAATATTTAAAGCGGAACTAAACTCACCAATATGAGCCTGTCCTGTATGTAAGATGACCTTAAAGAGGAGTTCCGCCTTGGGAAAAAAAAAATAAAAGTCAGCAGCTACAAATACTTTTAATATTAGGACACTTGCATGTCCAGGGAGCCCACAATGTTGGCACCCCAGCCGATTTTCGGATCGACTCCCGGGTGGTGCCGCCACCATTCCTGGTAAGGAAAACTGGCAGTGAAGCCTTTCTGCTTCACAGCCGGTTCCCTACTGTGCATGTACTAAACATGCTGCACTTTCTAACTGCCCCGGCAGCGGAGGGGGGCCGAACTTCCGTGGTGCAGCCTCCCGGAAGTGGGGAAGGGTACCTGTCAAAAACAGGTACCCGTTCCCCTCTCCCCCATGAAAGGGGCCAAATTTGGCACCAGAGGGGAGGAAGCAGATAAGCAGAGGTTCCACTTTTTGGGGTTTTTTTTCCCCCTCATTTAGCCAATGTAGCGCATGCGCAGTTTTATGTTGCGTTCTTAGCATCCATCTAGTGCTAGAATGTGGTCTACACAATGCATGCTTACATCACTGTTAGTCTGGTGAGCCTGATGTAGGCCTCATCTACATGTTACTTCATGTTAATTCTCCAGCCTCTGAAAATGCACCTACAGTTTCTGTATAGTGGCAACGCTATAACAATGGAGGAAGATTCTGAAGAGCATCCACTGATATGCGCTTTGTTTTGTTTGCTAATTGCCATAGAGCGAATTAGCACTATGACAACTTGATCTAAAGTGAGACTTTTTAAATGGGCTTTTACTAGTGACAGCAGCAGTGGGCAACTGCTACTATCCAGGAAGTAGAGAGCTGCATTTTATACAGGATGGCAACGGCGTCAGCTGGCAGGGGGGTTTTGGGGCCTGAAAGTCTTTTGCATGGTAAGCAAACCCATCCTTTGTGTTTGATAAGTCCTGTCTAGGCTTTGGGAATAAAACTGTAGAATTTCTGTCATTCCTGCCTGTGGAAGGGAGAGTTTAGTTCCGCTTTAACTGCGTCACTATGCAGATAGGTGATTGGCTTAAAGGGTAACTCCACTTTCGTGGGAAAAAAATTGCAAATAAAAAACAAATTACAATAGCATATACAATTGCTATAAAAGACACATTGTAATTTAATGCTATTAAAAATTACTTTTTTTTCAATCTGCAGTGGTGTCATTTTCTGTAAAATGCAATGCAATAAGGAAACTTGGTGGCGTTCTGTATACAAACGGTGTACAGAACGCCTCCAGAAATTATTTCCTGCTTGTATGATTGGCTTACTGATTTTCCCAGAAGTCTGCACTAAGGTAAAATTCAAATTTTCATACATCCCCTGCAAAAAAAATTCATTTTTGTTGAGATACTCCCAAAAGGAAATCACATCTAAAGGGATGCGATTTTTCTCATTAGAGCCCTGTGAGTGCCTCTGCTGATTGATAATTATAAAACAACTCCCATACAGATTCACAGACAAATAAACAGCTATTACTTCAGAATAACAATGGTAGGACTCTGTAACACAGTTTGTTAAAATCCTTGCAACGTACACAGATTAACCAGAGGGGAATGTTTTTTTTTTTCACAACAAAAGTGAAGTTACGCTTGTTTACAGCAATCCTATCATTAGAGAGAGGCTACTATTGGAGACTTTTTTTTAAAGATGCTAATTTTTTTGGTAAAAGTACTTTCACTGATGTGTGACCAGTATGCAGATCAGAAAAGTCAGACAAAGGTTTGGAATCCAGAGTCCATGCCACTACCATTCAGATATCATTTTCAGAAGGCGAGGTCAGCAATGACAACTTTTCTTTAAATTGAACCATTGTCATAAATCTGTCTACTGTTACAATTCAACATTAAACAGTTTGTACAAATGTCTTGCATTGCGTATTACTTTATAAACAAATGCCGTTATATCCAGCAGCTAACAGTTTTTGGCTTAGATTTTATGCTAGCACTGCTCTGATAACTTCTAGAGTGTAGAGCTGTGTGTCTACCATGGGGTCAGTTGTTTTTTATGGTGGACACAGTTGGGGTTAGTTTGGCAGTGCTTTATATTTGAAGAATGGCTTTACAACTATCCTCCCCATCCAGTCCTTCTGCTGTTTTTTTTTTTTTTCTCATCTCTCACATTCCCCTTTTAATTTTTTTCATGCTTTTCCTTTCATACCAATTTCTAGTGCCCAAATCTATAAAAGTGTTCCATCTTGAAGCACATATGGATGGAACAGTACCTTTATTCAACCTTACCAACTATGTAACATATCCAAAATGTACAGTGCCTTGAAAAAGTATTCACACCCCTTGAAATTTTCCACATTTTGTCATGTTACAATCAAAAAAGGGAAATGTATTTTATTGGGATTTTATGTGATAGACCAACATAAAGTGGCACATAATTGTGAAGTGTATTCAGCACCTTTGAGCCAATACTTTGTAGAACCACCTTTAACTGCAATTTTTGGGGGGGATGTCTCTACCAGCTTTGCACATCTACAGAGTGACATTTTTGCCCATTCTTTGCAAAGTAGCTCAAGCTCCGTCAGATTGGATGGAGAGCGTCTGATCTAAACCATTCCATTGTAGATCTGGCTGTATGTTTAGGGTCGTTGTCCTGCTGGAAGGTGAACCTCCACCCCAGTCTCAAGTCTTTTGCAGACTCGAACAGGTTTTCTTCTAAGATTGCCCTGTATTTGCCTTCATCCATCTTCTCATCAGCTCTGACCAGCTTCCCTGTCCCTGCAGAAGACATGCATTCCCACAACATGATGCTGCTACCACCATGTTTCACGGTGGGGATGGTGTGTTCAGGGTGATGTGCACTGTTAGTTTTCTGCCACACAGCATTTTGCTTTTAGGTCCAAAAAGTTCACTTTTGGTCTCATCTGACCAGAACACCTTTTTCCGCTTGTTTGCTGTGTCCCCCACGTGGCTTCTCGCAAACTGCAAACAGGACTACTTATGGCTTTCTTTCAACAATGGCTTTCTTCTTGCCACTCTTCCATAAAGGCCAGATTTGTGGAGTCCACGACTAATAGTTGTCCTGTGGACAGATTCTCCCACCTGAGCTGTGGATCTCCGTAGCTCCTCCAGAGTTACCATGGGCCTCTTGTCTGCTTCTCTGATTTATTGCTCTCCTTGCCTGGCCTGTCAGTTTAGGTGGATGGTCATGTCTTGGTAGGATTTCAGTTGTGGCATACTCTTACCATTTTCGGATGATGGATTGAACAGTGCTCTGTGAGAGATTCAAAGCTTGGGATATTTTTTTATAACCTAGCCCTGCTTTAAACGTTTCCACAACCTTATCCCTGACCTGTCTGGTGTGTTCCTTGGCCTTCATGATGCGGTTTGTTCACAAAGGTTCTCTAACAAACCTCTGAGGGCTTCACAGAACAGCTGTATTTATACTGAGAATAAATTACGCACAAGTAGACTCTATTTACTAATTAGGTGACTTCTGAAGGCAATTGATTCCACTAGATTTTAGTTAGGGGTGTCAGAGTAAAGGGGGCTGAATACAAATGCACGCCACACTTTTCACATATCTATTTATTAAAAAAATGTGCCACTTTGTGTTGGTCTATCACATAAAATCTCAATAAAATACTTTTATGTTTTTGGTTGTAACATGACAAAATGTGGAACGTTTCATGCGGTGTGATTACTTTATGATACTGTACATTTCATTGAATACAAAAAAAATCCATATACCAGCCTTTTTCAACCAGGGTGCAATGGCATCCTGGGGTCCATTCGGGATTCTTCAGGGGTGCCTTGGCAAAATGCTTAAAGAGTTCCCCAAATTGGAAAAAAATTGTCAACAAGCCAGCTAGTGGATCAAGCCTGCATTTTTGATATACAAAGTCACAGGTTTTTATTGTGCAGCATTGCAACCTTGGATACTGTGCAAGCCTTCCACTGGCATTCAAACAACTGATCATGTCATTGGTTGATCAGGACGTCAGCCGTGTGCCTCCATATTTTCCCCCTTCCCTTCCATGATGGAATGCTAGTCAGTATCAATGTGCAAAGGTATACTGCTTGTAAGAATAAATCGCCTCTAATTTTGGATGTCCTACATATGTGGATGATGCTGCATAATGTAAAACTATTAGTTTTACTTTCTACATTTTAGAATGGGGTGATTTGAAATTGTGCCACATTTTAAAAGGTGCCTTGACTGAAAAAAAGCTGAAACACTGCCATTTACAGTATTCAGACTGTCACAGCCCAGCATAACTCTCCCAGGCCTTCTTTTCTTTAGTGATAGATGGTGTGTTCATGGGGGTTTTGCTTCTGATTTAATTGGAAGAGCAATAGCAGCTCACATAAGATCACAGTTTGGACCATCTGTACTAGTTTACATAAATCAGCCCTGGTGTTGATATGAACTACATACTTTATATTTAAGGCCTACCAAACAGACACAATAAATAGTATATACATGTAAGAAGTAGTAACTGCCTAACGCTCTGGACAGCCAGAGCTGTGAATGGTAGCATGACATGGCTGCCACATAAGCCTCGTACACACGAGCCGATGGTTGGTCAACGGAATGTCCAGCTTTTGTCCAAATTGGGCGACGGCAGTTGTGTCTAGTGTACTGACATGAGTCGAGTAATTGGCCAACAAAACCGAATGTAGTGACGTGTTATGAGCGTATAACGAGGAAGTTCAGGTGAATGTGATTTGTGAATTACGAACACAGGTTACACGACCGATTCCAAGCATGCGTGTTTGCGCTTCCAACTTTTTGTTGGCCAACTTCTGTACACACAAGCCAATATCAGCCAACACCTTGTTGGCCAACACAAGTTTTCTAGTCTCGTTGTCCAATGTTGGGCGACAAATGGAAATCGGCTGTAGAATCGTGTATACACACGATCGGATTATCGGCCAACAGGCTGTTGGACGACCGTTGTTGGCGAACAATCAGACCGTGTACGGGCCTATAGTGTATTAAAGTAATTGTAAAGGTCACATTTAAAAATAAAAAAAAAATAGCAATCATGTTATATTTACATGCCCTGTTCAATGGTTTTGCACAGAGAGGCCCCAAACCGCCATGCAGTTCCCCCACTGGCGATCTTCGCTCTTCCTTCTTCTGTGTAAGCCCCCATAGCAAGTTGCTTGTTATGGAGGCTGGTGAGCAGGCTTGGCCTCACCCCTGCTCCCTCCTGACATGATTTGACTGACAGCAGCAGCTCTTATCCAATCTTGTAGGAGCATGGAGAGGAGAGCGAATAATTCAAGTCAAGCACAGTTCTGCTGGATTTAACCTTAATGTAGAGCAGTGTTTCTCAACTCCCGTTCTCAAGTCACACCAACAGGTCATGCCCTCAGGATTTCCCTCAGATGAAACGGATGTGGTAATTACTAAGGCAGTGAAACTGATCAAATCACCTGTCTAAAATAATGGAAATCCTGAAAACATGACCTGTTGGTGCGCCTTGAGGACTGGAGTTGAGAAACACTGATGAAGAGAATGCACTTGGGTAAAAAAAAACGTTAGCATTTGCAACCACTTTAAGACTGGCGCATGATAAATATCTTTTGGATAATATTTGCAAAAATGCTTGCTTTTTTACCCATACAAAGAGCTGCCATGATTGTCAGTAAATATCTCCTAGTCAGGTCTACTTGGGGATAAATTTTATTGTTTATCACTTTTGTTTTCCATTAAAGAGACTGCTGTAAAAGTCATTGTTCGCTGCATCCCCCACCTCCTGGTTCTGCTGGGGTCCTCACTAATGGAGCAGGGCTTTGGGGTATGGAGGGAGCCGGTAGTCTTCCCTATGTGACAATGCTTGGGCCTTAGGGGCCAACCATCAGACTTGAATGATGTAACGTGGGAGAGGGCATGACGTCTTCCTTCATTCTAAGTTCTGACTCCAGAAATTAGACAGGTAGGAATGCTGAAGCAGGAAATGTGGCTGGATAAGTATACATGCCTAAGGGTGGGATCTATGCAGACTCAAAGTCAAAGCGTTAAAACGTTTAAAGCAAAATAATCAATATTACAAGCAGGCAATATAATTTTACATTAAAGGGGTGGTAAACCCTCACAGTTTTTCACCTAAATGTATTCTATGTATTAAGGTGAAAAACCTTTTCTGTTGTAGCTGCCCCCAGAGCCCCAGGGATCAGCCTAGCAGCTCCAGCTGTGGGCTCCAGACCTCATTGGATAGATTGATAGCAGGGGAGCCATTGGCTCCCGCTACTGTCAATCAAGTCCAGTGACGTGGGGGTGGCAGGGCCGAGTCCTGCTGTCTGTGTCAATGGACGTAGCAACAAGACACGGCCGTACGAGTGCCCCCAGGGAAAACGCTTCCCTGAAGGGCACGTGAGAAGAGGAGGAGCCAGGACCGCCACTGGGGGACCCCAGGTGAGGAGGATCGGGGCCACTCTGTGCAAAACCGCTGCACAGAGGAGGTAAGTATAACATGTTTGTTGTTTTTTAAAAACTAAACTTTATTATCGCTTTAACTTAGAGGGAAAAATGAAACAAAAATTGAACAGTAATCAATAGCATGCCAGCAGAAAATCCCAGAGATGTCTACACTGTATTCACATTTATTGTTCAGATTTGCTGTGTTTAGATTTTTATTTTGGATTGGACATTTTAGTTATTCACAGTATTGGATGCATATACACCCGTGTGGTTATAGGTCTTCATATGTGTTCAGGAGATTTATTGGGTTTTGAGATGAATGCATAATTTATGTGAGAACTCTCACTGAGGTGTGTGTTTAGCACAGGTTTCAGCCTTATCCATTCTCTTTCAAAGGCCTCTGGCTTCACCCTCCCTTGTAAGAACCTTTCTTGAAGGTATATCTTGTATTAAGCCCCCTTGGAGCACCCTGTTCTTGGTAGCTCACCTTGGTTCTCTCTGCCCTGCAGTAATCACCATTTGAGCCTATCAGGGATATCCCCTTGCAGGATCTGGAATGCAAAGTAGCCTTTTTGGTCGCTAACAGGTCTGCCAGGCGTTTTTCGGAACCCTTTCCTGTAAAGAGCTTTTTCTCATATTTCACGACCTTCTCCTGAAGGTGGTCTTTGCATTCCATCTCAATGAGAACATTTCCCATCTTCCCATCCTTATGCCCTCATTCTAAGCATCCAAAGGAAATCTCTCTACATTGGCCGGATGTTGTCAGATCTATTAATGTATATGTTAAGGTTATTGTTCCAATCAGGCAGATGGATAGAAAATCTGATTGCAAGAGCTTACATTCTCAATTTTCTGCTGATTCAGCTTTTGGACGCAAGGTTACCGCAGTGGCTCTCTGAGGTTGGGTCTGACATTTGTTGTTGGGCATGTTGGCACAGTTCTGCCTCAGTGTTGCCCACCGTCCTATTAATTCCTGGGGGATGTTCTAGGTTGCATGAATAACCTAGCCTGTGATCTTTACTGTACGATTAAGATAAGAGGAATTGATTTACCTGTAAATTCCATATAATGGAGTACAGTACAGAACACAGGCCATCCTCCCTTCCATTCCTTGGTTTACTCTCCATTGCTTGTTACAAGCGAGAACTCACAAAATGGTGTGGGTTATTTGGAGAGGTGCCCAGGGAGCGTGTCCGCCAAAGCTTTGCCAGTGTCCAATCACCTGAAGGTACACATACCTATGAACCATGGTGTATGAGTAAGTTGCCTATGTCCTGTACTGTACTCCATGATATAGAATTCAAAATCCCCCCATCGGGGTTTCGTGTAATGGTCTTGCACGACAGCTAGATTTTTTTTCCAAACAATTCAGTAGAGACTATGGTTGTGTTGCAGCAGAATAATTCTAGGTGCGTGTAAGAAGTGTGTGCCACCTGGTGACAGATACAGGTACTGCAACCTTTTACAATAATATTTTACTTGAATTCGTGAAAGTGATGTTAGCGGTTGAGGTTCCATAATATTCAGTAGTTTCAGAAAGTTTGTTGCATGCTCATTTGTGGGAAAGAGGGTAATACTGCTGTGCAGACCCTTGTAGTAAGGTAATATATATCTTATCATGTTGTAAATCTTTTTTTTTTTTTTTTTTGGCTTGGATTGAAGGATGTGCAGTATTCAAATAAGGGCAGGTGTAGACTACAACTTAGAGAATCCATTACTTTGTCCTGAATGGGAAAAGTGACATGTTCTCTTTTAAGAACCCCAACCCACCAAATGACCTTCTACTGAAGGATTCATTAGCCATAATACTGTTTTTCAACATTCAATGGACAATCCATTTCCTTCAAACCTTCGTATGATGAACTGCAAGAAGTCTGCCTTCCAGCCTTCCCACCAGTGTTAATTTTGGCAGCAAATTTCTATTTAGTTTTAATCTTAGGACTAAAATTACATTTTAGTTTTAGTCCCATTTTAGTCTTCTGCAAGTGTTTTAGTCGTATTTAGTCGACCAAGGCCTCATACACACGGGTGCAACGGTCGTACGACTGAATGTCCAAGTTTGGACCAAGTTGGATGTTGGCTGTTGTGTCTCGCGTACTGACATGAACTAAGTGATCGTACAACCAAGCCTAACGTAGTGACCTGTTACGAGCGTATAACGAGGAAGTTCAGGTGAATGTGATTTGTGAATTAGGAACTTAGGTTTCCCAGAACGGACACTTCTGGGCGTTCCTGACTTCTGAGCATGCGCGTTTTGCACGTGCAACTTTGGACCAACTTCTCTGTACACACGGTACGACGGTCGTACAAACACTTGTTGTACAATCAAAGATTTCTAGTCTGCTCATCCAACTTCAGTTGTACAACGGCTGTTGTAATCGTGCGTACTAATGGTCGTATGATCGTACAACAAGCTGGTTGTACAACCGTTGTACCGTGTGTACGGGGCTTTAATCTCCAGGACATTTTAGTCAGCTAAAATCTCCAGTACATTTTAGTCGTCTAAAATCTAATGGGTGTAGTTAAATTGTAATACATTATTTAAGCATTTCTCTACAATTTCCAAACTCATTATATACTGCTGGAGTGAAAAATCAAATGTGTTATTATTTATGGTATTGAGGTATGAACATGCACTACAGACCAGTGCTAATTTTGACATCAAATTTCAATTTAGCTTTCGTCTTAGTCTTTTGACTAAAATGCCATTTTTGTTTTAGTCGTATTTTAGTTATCTTAATTGTTTTAGTTTTAGTCTTATTTTAGTCGACTAAAATGGTAGTAGGTTAGTCGACTAAAATGTTTTAGTTGGTTTTAGTCGACAAAATGAACACTGCTTCCCACCATCTGGAGAATTTGGGGCTGATCTTGGATATGACCCAGGCAAAAAATTTTGTTCCCTGGAAAAAAAAATATCAGGAAAAGGCAACCAGGCATTCCCAGAACTCGCTTCTGCATGAGGGTTCAGGACCTTATGGTAGCCTAAAAGTGCACGAAGACCAATGACACGGAGAAACGCAATCTCAACATTGTCATAATATGGGACAAGCACTTTCCTTCTCTGGATCTCTCACTTCTGCTGTCCAGCCAGGCAAAAATCTCCCTGCTTTGGTGGATTTTCAAATCAGCCCTAGAATCTGGGAATTCCCTTTCCTCTCCCTGGAAGATGGTAATGACAGACACAAGCCTGTCGGTCAGTGGTGGCTGGAGAAATTTTAGGATGGGGGGGGGGTGACAGACCCTGCCCTTCCTTTTTTACCTCTCCCACTTCTCATAAGCTCCACCCCTTATAAATTCCACCCATTGTGGCAGGAGTATACAGCCCAGTATCACCAGATAGAGTATACAGCATTGCCAGATAGGGGTATATACAGCACCACAGATAGGGATATACAGCACCACAGATAGGGATATACAACACCAAAGATAGGGGTATACAGCACCACAGATAGGTATATACAACACCAAAGATAGGGGTATACAGCACCACAGATAGGGATATACAGCAGCATCACACATAGGGATATACATTGCCATAGATTGGGGTATACAGCACCACAGATAAGGATATACAGCACCATAGATAGGGATATAGAGCACCACAGATAGGGTTATATATAGCAGGGTTTCTCAACCCGTGGTACGCGTACCCCTGGGGGTACGTGTACCACAGGCAGGGGTTTTGCCGCACAAAGCTGAGTGAGACTTCTCACTCTCACTTCTGCTGCGGCTGCCTCCTTCATTAACTGATCACTGCTGTCAATTAGCTGTAAATCCCATCCCAGTGAGAGCCTATTAGGGCGAGATGATCTGAAAACAAGTGTGATCACCCCCAGTGGTCTGCCCAGAACTGCTATTAATTAAACGGGACCCCTCTGCCATGGCTGCCCGCTGTGCGCCAGCAAAACACGCAGGAGAGGCCTGGCCCCCGGCAATGGGAAGGGAAGGGGTCAGGACAATTCAGATCGCCGTGGCCACCTGGAGAGTGACAGTCTCCGGGCGGCTTAGCGCCATCGCAAGAGGTGTGTGTGAGAGGAGCAGGGGGACTCTCCGGGCGGCTGCACACTGCATTCTCCGCTCGCTGCCCAGGAGGGGAGGGGGGGATTCCTGAGGTGGGGGGGTCTGTACT
>BLSH010507548.1:63923-77639 GCA_018402905.1 Glandirana rugosa
ACGTCACGGGTGGTTTACGTCGGTGAGGCTGCATTTGGTGGGCACTGCATTTGGTGGTCACTGCATTCAGGAGGCTGCATTTGGTGGGCACTGCATTGATGAGGCTGCATTTGGTGGGCACTGCACTGATGAGGATGCATTTGGTGGGTACTGCATTGATGAGGCTGCATTTGGTGGGCATTGCACTGATGAGGATGCATTTGGTGGGCACTGCATTGATGAGGCTGCATTTGGTGGGCACTGCACTGATGAGGATGCATTTGGTGGGCACTGCATTGATGAGGCTGCATTTGGTGGGCACTGCACTGGTAGGCTTCATGTGCGTGCATGTGTCTACCTGTGTATTAATTTTGGATTATGTGCGTGTGTCTGACAGTGTGTTAGATTGAGATTGTCAGTGTTTATCTATCAGTATATATATATATATATATATGTGTGTGTGTGTGTGTGTGTGTGTGTGTGTGTGTGTGTATCTGTCATTGTAGCATGCACACATACAATGATATTGAACACGAACAAAAACCATCACAAACACATACTGACAGTACACACACACAGAAACCATGACACCCAAACAATAGAAATTACTTTCTCGAGACAGGGGTACTTAGGAATTTTTTTTAGACTTGCAGGGGTACTTCACAGTAAAAGGTTGAGAAACACTGATATACAGCACCATAGATCGGGATATACAGCACCATAGATGGGGGTATACAGCACCATAGATGGGGGTATACAGCACCATAGATGGGGGTATACAGCACCACAGATTGAGGCATACAGCACCAAAGATTGGGGTATACAGCACCACAGATAGGGATATACAGCACCATAGATAGGGGTATACAGCATCACAGATAAGGATATACAGCCCCCCGCCGCGGCTCGTGGCTCTGACAGAAGATCCCCCCGGGTAGTTGGGACATCAAAGTCCCGCACTTACCCCATCTAGGAGTGAGCAGCAGGCAGAGCGGTGTCCGGGAGCAGCTTGGCTTCGGCCATGCAACCCCTCCTCTGATGAGAAAGGCATCCAATAGGATCGCCTGTCTTCTCTGCCAATTGGGAAACCGGTAACATACCGACGCTTCCTGATTGTCGGAGATCGGTTTAGTGGTAGAAAGGCAAATGTTCATTTGTCATTCTAAGGGGTTGTGGTGGCACCACAAGCCACACTATATTGAAGGCAATTAGAGCCGTAGGCTTCAAAGAAACCCCCCTGCAGCGGTAATTCATACGGTCGGTGCCTCAAAGGGGCCGGCCGCATGAATAGGGGGTGGTCGCGGGCGGCCATGGATAGATTCATGCTATGCTTTACTGTTCACAATACAAGGATCGCTTAGTCCGCCTTTCCCAATATTTAGTTCTACTATTTACCTTCTTGCTTTACCCAACTGGCCCAGTGGAACATCTATCAATCCAAGGTTCCCTGGGTTAAATTTGAAAATAAATCCTTCTTCCCTTATTTTCTCCCTGGGATACTTTGGTCTAAAGACATCTCTGTAAAGGATATCACCCCCCTAAACAGTTTGATAGCTCAGTCTCTCCATTTCTGGCAGTTATACAAGCAAAACGATACCTTAATCTCTTCTACCCCCCACCAGTGTTGTATTTAGGCTTTGTGCTGCCCTAGGCCTGACTAAACTCATGCACCCCCCTAATTTAAAGTGGAAGTAAACCCTCCTATCATTTTCAGCCAAGGAAGCTGCCATCTTGGCCTCTGTTTAATCTACAACTGCCATGATGCTGCACATGTGATCAGCTATGACACCAGCCATTGGATGGTTTGACAGTTTGGTTTAGAGCACAACCAATGGGAGTGTTACATTTCCGGCACGTGCCGGAAATGTTACTGGTTTTTAAACTGTTAAATGGATGGGTTTACTACAGCTTTAAATATGGGCCACCCTTTCCTGTCAAGGCCACACCCCTTCCTGTTTAAGACCCGCCCTGAAATTTCCTAGTGGGGACACTAGTTCTGAGGGTCTTGGGGGGATTGGAATGGATTTCCTTAAGAGATCTCCTCACACTTCCTGTTTGACTATGGGGCAGCACAACAACTCGTTGGTTGGGGCCCACCACCTGGGCCCCTTGGGACGCTCGGGTCCCCTACATATGTATGGGCTGTCCCCCTATGATGGGGGCCTGCCGGTATTGTCATACCGGTAGCAAGTGCAGCAGCTTTATGGGGGTGCCAGACCCGTTTGTCTCCCGGCCCAGTCCACCCAATAAGATTAAAAGTGTAGTGCAAGCCATCGGGAACTCTTTTCGTGCTGCCCCCCTGCAAAGTGCCGCCCTAGGCCTGGGCCTTGTTGGCCTAGGCCAAGATACAGTGTTGCCCCCCACCCCACAACCATCTTTTATTGGTGACCCCTCCTTTCGTCCAGGTTTCTTCGGAGACTCAGATTTTTCCTGGTGGATATCTCACAATTTGATATTCTGGTCACAATTTCAGGAAAACTTGACAGTTGTATTGTTTTCATCTCTTCAAAGGTCGAAACAGACTCCCAGACTTGAGCATTTCCGATTTCTTCAGATTTGACACTTTTACTCCATCCATTGACACGGGTTTCTCCCCCTACCTTATACGAAAAAAATCTATCAAGATACTCCAAGGGGGAGGGGCTTATTTCTGATATAACTACATGGCAGATGCTGATTCCAAGATAAAACTACCCGACACCCATTTTACTACAGAAGACTGGGATGATTGCATTACAAACCTTAAAAGTATAAGATCTCCTAATATCAGTGAAACAGCAATGAAATGATTTAGTAATCTGAGGTGAGATGTGCTACCAAAATAGAAAAAGTGCATGTGCATAAAAATAAACAGGGGTACATGCCTGGTATATACCAAGTCAGCCCTTAGGGTTGGCAAATTTTCTTGCAGAAAAATAGCAAGCTTATGGTAATTTTCATTCAAATAACATGGGCAACAAGTTTATTTATTGTAGGTACTTGAATATTGCTGTCAATTTACACAGTGCTTTACATATACAGTGTTCAGCATTAATGAGTACACCTCTTTTGAAACATAAGATTATAATCAATATCTCAATGAACACAAAAACAATTTCCAAAATTTTGCCAAAACTGAGTTCTATGCAACACTTGTTTAGCTCATTATATGAAAGTAAGGTTAATAATATAACTTAGATTACAAAATCTTCAGTTTTACTTAAATTGGTTGATGCAACAATGAATACCGCCCAAAACAAAAACTACTAACATCTAGTTTTTTGCATGACCTCCGTGATTTGTAAGGACATCACCAAGTCTTTTAGGCATGGAATGAACAAGTTGGCAACATTGCAACATCTATCTTTTTCCATCCTTCAAGGATGACCTCTTTTAGAGCCTGGATGCTGGATGGCGAGTGTTGCTCAACTTGTCTCTTCAGAATTCTCCATAGAATTGGGTTCAGATCAGGAGACATACTTGGCCACTGAATCACTCTGTTCTTCTTCAGAAATGCAACAGTGGCCTTAGATGTGTGTTTTGGATCATTGTCATGTTGGAAAAGTGCACAATGACCAAGGGCACGGAGTAACAGTAGCATATTCTCTTTCAATATCCACTTCACCCCCGGAAGAATTTCCCAGTTTAGGACCAGAGCACTTTTTGCGATTCGGCACTGCGTCGCTTTAACTGACAATTGCGCGGTCGTACAGCGTTGTACCCAAACTAAATTTGCGTCCTTTTTTTCCCACAAATAGAGCTTTCTTTTGGTGGTATTTGATCCCCCCTGCGTCATTTCTGATCGCCACTATAAACAAAAGAAGAGCGACCATTTTGCAAAAAAAAACAAATTTCTTACTTTTTGCTAAAATACAAATGCAAAAAAATATATAAAAAAACATTTTTTTCACCGGTTTTGGCCGATTTATATTCTTCCTCATATTTGTGATAAAAAAAATCGCAATCGGCGTTTATTGATTGGTTTGCGCAAAAGTGGCCGCATTTACAGATGGTGAGAATTAATTTCTGGGGTTTTTATTTATTTATTTATTTATTACTAGTAATGGCAGCGATCTGCGATTTTTAGCAGTACTGTGATATTGCAGCGGACATGTTGGACATTTTTGACACTTTTTTAGGACTATTGACATTTATACAGCGATCAGAAATTTAAATGTCCACTGATTACTGTGTAAATGTCATTGGCAGTGAAGGGGGTTAACCTGCAGGGTGTAGTGAAGGGGTTAACTATGTTCCCTGGGTGTGTTCTAACTGTGGGGGGGGGGGGGGGGTTGGGCTACCATGGGCATGAGAGATCTAACTGATCCCAGTGACAGGGATCAGTAGATCACCCATGCCCACACTGTCAGAATGGGGAACCGCCGTGTTTACATCGGCGGTTCCCCGTTCTTTGCCTGTGGCCGCTTATCGCGGCAGGTGTACGCCCCCTAGCGGCCATCCGCAGATCGCCTTCTTTTTACGGCGATTCGCCCACAGCATCCACACTGCCGCCATAAATACATGGCAGGCGGTGGGGAACTGGTTAAAGAGCAGTACATCTGTGAATTCATGATAGCATCAATGAAATGCAGCTCCCACAACACCAGCAGCACTCATGCAGCCCCACAGAAGGAGACTGCCACAACCATGTTTCACTGTAGGCACCATGTATTTTTCTTTCCTGGTGCTTCCATGGCAGCATACACATGGTTGGTTGCTCCGCCCACAACTCACCCACAGGACCACTTTAACTCTATAAAAGAAAGCGTCAACCCCCCCATGTCATTCTTTCTTTTTCTGTCCTCTAGTCTGCAGGATCACCTAGATCAGCCCTTACCACACCGCCATGTTGGTGTAACCATTACAAGTTCATGTTCTCCTGTAGATGGAGTCCCAGTACTAAGGCTGCTAAATGCACCAATAAGTATGGGAGCCCGTATTTCTGTGGATCTCTTAGGGGCAAAAAAAGGAGTCACAGGGGTCAGATCCTTATTCCCCCCTTCCCTCTATTTATCTCCTCTGTTTCTATGTGCTGGGACAAAGCCTGTTGAAGGAAATTAGCGTGCAGAGCACTAATACAAATGCTGCCATCTGCCTGGTCATTGCAAGTTTCCCTGCAACAGGTTTCTCTGTTTAAGGATCATCCATTATATTTTTGCTCTTCTCTGTACCTTTGTCTTAGCGTGCTGAGGGGCCATGTGCTGAGTCTGCGGCGCTAGGTTCTGTCTGTCCTGTGGCAATCTGTGGATGCTCCTTCATCCAAGGAAAAGCGGGAAATCCTACTCCAGTATGTTCAGATGCTGGTGCATCAACAAGTAATGGTGCCAGTCCTGGAATCCGAAAAGTTCTTAGGATTTTATTCCCCAGTCTTTTTGGTATGCAAAAGGTCGGGAGGATGGAGACTGGTACTAGATCTGAAATAATTAAACAGATTTATCCGCCTAAAACATTTCAAGATGGAATTCCTCAACACAGTTATCCTAGCAGTGCAGCCGGAAGATTGGATGGTCTCTATAGACCTCCGAGACGCCTACCTGCACATACCGATCCATCATGATTTCCAGCCTTTCCTAAGGTTCAAAGTAGGGGGACTTCACCTGCAGTTCCAATGTCTGCCCTTCGGCATACTGACAGCTCCCAGAACCTTTACAAAGATGTTGGTGGCAATTCTGGCTCCTCTTCGGGTGAAGGCGGTCCATGTTCTACATTATCTGGACGATATACTAATCCTATCTCAAAACAAGAAAGTCCTGGAGAACCACCTACAGAAAGTCATGGTTTGATACGGATGGCTAATCAATTATACAAAAAGCCAGCTTATTCCTGCGCAGAGAATGACATACCTGGGGGCATTATTCAATACTCTGAAAAGGGCGGGGTCACTTCCATCAGAGAAAATTGCTGGCGAGCAAGTCCATGTCGGCATCGGAATGTCTAAGTCTTCTGGGATCCTTCTCCTTGTGCATCCCGCTGGTAAAGTGGGCCCGGTGGCATCTCCACATTTTTCAACAGGGATTTCTATCCCAGTGGAGGAGAACCCTATCTCAGAAGATGATGATCACACTAGCAATGAAGTTCAGCCTGTGGTGGTGGATGTGACCACTCAACCTAAATCACTGCCATCTAGGCCCCATCTCTTGGATCACTCTTACATCCGATGCAAGTCGGTTAGGTTGGGGAACCCACTACAAAGAAATATTGATCCAAGGGAGATGGCAGTTCAACTCAGAGGGTGTAGTCTCCAACATTCTAGAACTGAGGGCGACCTGGAAGGCAATATTGCACTTGGAACCTCTTCTAAAAGGCAAGTCCTTCCTGCTACAAATGGGCAACAGAGTGGCAGTAGACTTTAGTTTGGGCTGAGAAGAATCTTGCCAATCTCAGAGCATCTTATATTCCAGCTCTTGAAAATCAACTGGCAAGATCGCCTGTCGAGAGAGTTCACTAACAATGAGTGGTCTCTGGACCAAGGCATTTTCCGGTGGATATGTCATCAGTGGGGCAGTCCTCAAATAGACCTATTTGCGCCCCCACTGAACGCCAAGATACCTCAATTTTTCACAAGATATCCTGCTCAGAAATTGGCAGGAGTGGATGCCCTAGTCCAGCCATGGATTTTCCAGATAGGATATGCGTTCCCTCCAGTTCCACTGATTCTGAGTTTGCTTCAGTGCCTAATAGAGGAGGCACTTCTGGCAGTGATTCCTTACTGGCCAATGAGACCTTGGTTCACACTCTTGACCAAGCTATCTCTTTGCAACCCCTTAGTCCTTCTGAACACACGCTGTCAGGTCACCTGGGGACAGGTGACAGATGCACCCTGTTGGGTTTAGGGGTGCACCGCTAAGGTTGTGGACCCTTAGCTGACTGCTGCGAATGGAGCTCTGGGTTGTTCAGGAAAGCAGGACCACTGGAGCACTGACACAGATTACACAAGGCGCTAGGGCAAAGGTTTCCCCAGGACGCGGAGTCTAAGAGCAAGCAGGTTTTCACCAGAGCCTCTGATGGGGAGGATGGCCTTGGCTGCAATTGACTCCAGGTCGTGGCCCCCAGGGTCCCCCAGCTCACGCTCACGGCTGGCTACTGGTGGACAGAGAGGAAGTAGCAGTGCAGGAAAACAAGGAATAGACAGTAGGAAAGCCAAGGGTCAGGGCAATGAGCAGACAGGGACAGACAGGAGAGCACGCCCAGGTCGGAGTAACAACCAGACAGGAATAGTCAAAGAACAGGCCAAGGTCGGTAACGGAATCAGATGAAGAGCACACGACAGGAACCACACACACAGGAAGCCTAACACAATGTTGATCAGCAGCGCTGGCTAGCACTGTTATACAGTCCATGACAAAAGTCTTGTCGCTTATCTATTTTGTATAAATACCTGCTATTAACCTGACTTTTAATTAATCAAATGGTGTTAGAAATAGCTCATATGAAAAGCTAAAACCCTCCCAATGATGTTTAATGCACTGAAATAAATTAGTTTCACTGAAAAAAGATTTATCATTTAATCAAGACAGAAAGGTCAAATTTTGGCAAGACAAAAGTTTTGTCGCCTATACAGAAATTGAACAAATTTACTGCAAATACAAAATTAAGTAGTGGTGCTGTGAGATCCAAATTTAATATCTTGTATGACTTCCATGAGCTTGAGGGACTGCATCCATGCGGTTTGGCAAGGATTCATACAATTTATTGATGAAGTCATCAGGAATAGCAAAGAAAGCAGTCTTGCATGCCTCCCAGAGTTCATCAATAGTCTTTGGTTTCATCTTCCATGCTTTCTCTTTCATCCTACCCCACATATGCTCAATGATGTTCATGTCTGGTGACTGGGCTGGCCAATCCTGGAGCATCTTGATCTTCTTCGCCTTGAGGAACTTTGATGTGGAGATGGAAGTATGCGATGGAGCACCATCCTGCTGCAGAATTTGGCCTCTTTTATGGTTGGGAATATAAGAGGTAACTAAGATTTCTTGGTATTTTAGACTATTGACGTTGCCTTCCACCCTGCAGATCTCTCGCACACCCCGATACTGGATGTAACCCCAGACCATGATTTTTCCGCCACCAAACTTCACTGTTTTCTGGGTGAATCTCGGATCCATGCGGGCTCCAGTAGGTCTCCTGCAATATTTGTGGCGACTGTGGTGTAATTCAACAGAAGATTCATCTGAAAAATCCACCTTCTGCCACTTTTCCAGCGTCCATCCTTTTAGCAGGCTGTGGGCCTTGGCAAATGCCACACGATTTTTCAATTGTCTTTTGTTTAGTGCTGGCTTCTGGGCACTGATTCGACCATGGAGGCCATTTTGAGACAGAATCCAACAAACTGTTCTGGTTGACACAGGGACTTCAGGTGACCAGGTCTAGTGGAGCTCTGCTGCAGTGGAAAATGGGCTGGCCTTGGATTTTTGAGCCAACAAACGGTCCTCTCGAGCAGTGGTCTTGCAGGGTCTGCCTGACCTGTGCTTCTCAAAAACGTCTCCAGTCTCTTCAAATCTTTTTTTTATCCTCTGTACTTGATGCTGATACACATTGAAGGTGTCTGCCACATCAGCAGTGGATCTGGTCTTCAGCCTCTTGATAATCAAAACTTTACTCTCAGGGTGAATCTTAGGCATTTTTGCAGAGGTCTAGTTGCAGTTGATGTAAAGGTCTAGTGTACTGGGGTTCTTTTTATACACACCTGAGACCTAAATGATCCATTATTAGTCACAGGTGAAGCTCATATGACAAGGCGACAACACTTATGTCTTTGCAAAAATTGACTCAATGGGCTTTACCAAGCTGTGAATATTAGAATACTTTTTGACAGTTTCGTTTTGCACTGAAACATTATTACAAAAGCTGTTGGGATTAAAATGAGCCATTTATTGTAAAAAAAATCTTGATTAGAAATATATTTCAGCGGCACTTCAGGTCAATTTGTACACAAGCGACAAGACTTTTGTCAGGGACTGTATAGTGTTCCTTGTTTAGAGGCTGGGGTGGAGCCCTGCTGAGGGAATATTAATTAAGCACACTGGTGATAGGTGCACGGCCTCTAAGCTGAACACAAACAGAGAGGTAAGCAGACAGACAGGACATGAAATGTACTGCAGATTTATGACACACGCAAACTTCTGTCTCAGGGGAACTTCATCCATCCACATCCAGAGATCCTGGATTTGAGGGTTTGGAGTGGAGGAGTTAGGATGCTCCCACAAAGTAGTCCACTTTTGCGGAAGCCAACCAGTTTAACCCGATAAAACCAGTTGTTCATGATATATTCTCCTTTTTCCTACAAAGGGGTTTAGATTTGGGTACATTTTAAGTACAAGTCTCAGCCTTGACAGACACCAGATGAGCTTTGAACCCTCTGATAGAGCATTTTCAGAGGGCAGTTCTGAGGTTGAGACCTCCTAGGAAGATTGTATCCGAAGGGGATTTACCTTTGGTACTGAATACTCTTACAGCTCCTCCATTCGCACCTACTCTGGAAAATACTGCTCTTAAGCCTGCCTTTATAATAGCCATCACCTCAGGCCCCGACAGGGTTGTCCTACAACCAATTCACCAATGAAGACCCAGCTACTTCAAAATTACATGAACTAGACGTGGCAAGGACTCTTCAACGGTACATTGATCTAACACAGCTTTTCACAAAGACCAACACCTGTTTGTTATCCCTAACCACTTCAACACTAGGCCTATTTTGTTATTAACATTATATATTTTTTTTTAACTCCCTAGAGAATAAAATGGTGGTCATTGCAAAACTTTATGTCGCACCGTATTTGCGAAGCAGTCTTACAAGCGCGTTTTTTTTTTTTTAAATTAAACTTTTTTGAGTGAAAAAATAAGACAACAGTAAAGTTAGCCCAATTTTTTTCCATATTGTGAAAGATAATGTTACACCGAGTAAATTGATACCCAACATGTCATACTTTGAAATTGCGCCTGCTCGCAGAATGGTGACAAACTTTGCAACCTAAAAATCTCCATTGGCGATGTTTAAAAATGTCTACAGATTACCAGTTTTCAGTGACAGACAAGCTCTAGTGCTAAAATTAACGATCGTGGCGATACCTCAGGTGTGGTTTGAACACTGTTTTCATATGCAGGAGCGACTTACGTATGCGTTCGCTTCTGCTCGCAAGGACGGGGCGCTTTAAATTTTTTTTTTCTTATTTATTTTACTTTTTATTTTTTAATTTTACACCGTTATTTAAAAAAAAATGTGATCACTTTTATTCCTATTACAAGAAATATAAACATTCCTTGTAATAGAAAAAAGCATGCCAGGACGTCCTAAATATGAGATCTAGGTTCAAAAAGACCCCAGATCTCATATTTACAGTTAAATGCAAAAAAAAAATAAATAAATAAAATGACAGTCCAAAAAAAAAAAAAATGGGCCATTTAAGACCGTTGGGCGGAAGCGATGTGTGATGTCGCTTCCGCCCTGCAATGTTATGGAGCCGAGTGGACGGCATCTTCCGCTCACTCGGCTTCCAGTGCAGGGGGGGAACAGATCCGATCGTCTCCACCGCGGCCGACGGTCCGGTAAGTGGCGGAGAGGGTGGGAAAGTGGCGGGGGGGCACCTCTCCCACCACCGATAAAAGTGATCTTGTGGCGAATCCACCGCTAAGATCACTTTTATCTGAAAGAGATTCGCCGGCTGTAACAAACGGTATCTGAACACAACATTCAGATATCTCCACTCAAACCCAAGGACGTCATGATATCCGGCGGTACGGAGGTGGTTAATGGAGTTAGAAGGGGGGTGGCAGCATCCAAAAGAACTATTTCAAGCTGGATTGTACGTCTAATACAGAAGGCTTATCAGGCTAGTGGTCTTCCGGTTCCGAATGCAATCAATGCTCACTCGATTTGGGGGATGGCCTCTTCTTAGGTGGCTATAGCGCGGATCTCTCCAGAAACAATTTTCATGCAGCAAGTTGGTCTTCTTTTACAACCTTCATGGCTCATTATAGTCTGGATCCAGCTACACTTCCCAGGATTTTGGGAAAAAAAAAACCTTACAGTTGTCAATTTTGTAAATCCAATTAAACATATTTTTTTGCAGCAACACTCCCTGTGAGCAAGTTATTTACAATGTGTATGCTGCCATGGAGGCACCAGGAAAACAGAAAATTGAATACTTACCTTTCCGCAATTTTCCTTTACTGGTGCCTATCCATGGCAGCATACGCCCTCCCTTTCTATAAATCTTTCATTTTTGTTACTAGTTACAAGAATGACACGGGTGGTTGGCGACTCTTTCTTTTATAGAGCTAAAGTGATCCTGTGTGTTGGTTGTGGGCGGAGCAACCAACCATGTGTATGCTGCCATGGATAGGCACCAGGAAAGGAAAATTAAGTATTCAATTTTCTGTTTTGTATTCCTCATCTTTTTACAAAACCATACAGTTTTCGGTACAAGCCATTGGTTCCAAAAACAATTTTCTTGGTCTTATCACTGTAGAGTGCAGAGTCCCAGTAGTCTTTTTTTAGCATGGGCCCTGCCAAATTCTAGGCAGGCTTTTTTGTGCATGGGCTTTAGGAGAGGCTTCCTTCATGGACTAAACCCATGCATGCCATTACACTGCAGTGTATGTCGCAGGGACGTACAGTCAGGGGAGGCAGGTGAGGCAAAACATAGAAAATGAAATAAAAAAAAAAAGATTGACTTTGAGGGTCGTAGCTTGACAACCTGGGGTCAGGTAGGTAGGTAGCTGAAGTCCTACCCCAGCACCGGTAAAAATTTGGGGCTCCTATCATCTATGGTTCCAGAGATACAGGGCTCCTTGTGCAGCCTGCCAAAAGCTGAGACACTGGGGTTGATTTACTAAAGCTGGAGAGTGCAAAAACTGGTGCAGCTTTGCATGCTAGCCAATCAGCTTCTCACATCAGCTTGTTCAATCAAGCTTTGACAATAAAACCTTAAAGCTGATTGGTTTCTGTATGAAGCTGCACCAAGTTTTGCACTTTCAAGATAGTAAATCAACCCCACTGTGTTTGCAGCAGACTGCAGAGGATGAGCTCACAGTGCCTCTCCTCCCTTCTTATCACAGGCACTGAGCTCAATGAACAGCTTACATACTGTAGTTACATAGTTAGGTTGAAAAAAGTCCAAAAAAAAGAAAAATGTGTATAGCCATACAATCCAATATCCTTCACCCACAGTTGATCCAGAGGAAGGCAAAAAACCCCAGCAAAGCGTGATCCAATTTGCTATAGCGGGTGAAAAACATCCTTCCTGATCCCCCGAGGGGCAATCGGATTTTCCCTGGATCAACTTTACCTAAAAATGTTAGTAGCCAGTTAGTTATATTATGTACACTAAGAAAAGAATCCAGGCCTTTTCAAAGCAATCTACTGAGCTGGCCAGAACCACCTCTGAAGGCAGTCTATTCCACATTATCACAGCTCTAACTGTGAAGAAACCTTTCCGTATTTGGAGAAGAAATCTTTTTTCCTCTAGAGGTAAAGAGTGCCCCCTTGTCCTTTGTGATGACCTTAACTGGTTCCCGACCGGCTTGCATACATTTACTGTTGCACTGTGGCAGCGTAGCGCAATCGCTGTCTATAAACGGCGGCTCACACATGCGGAGCTAGCGGGCTGGAGCACGCCAGCGCGTTCTCGTGCCTACGGCTTGTGCGATCCGGATGTCCGCCGGCGAGCCGCGATGACCTAGCAGAGAGAAAGAACGGGGAACCGCCGATGAAAACACATTGGTTCCCTGCTCTATCAGTGGGGGTTTAAAAGATCTACTGATCCCTGTCACTGGGATCAGTTAGATCTCTTATGCCCATGGTAGCCCAGCCCCCTCACAGTTAGAACATGCCTAGGGAACACAGTTAACCCTAGATCACCCCCTGCATGTTAACCCCTTCACTGCCAATGACATTTATACAGTAATCAGTAGATATTTAAATTTCTGATCACTGTATAAATGTCATTGGTCCCAAAAAAGTGTCAAAAATGTCCGACATGTCCACCCCAATATCAAAGTCCCGATAAAAATAGCAAAAAGTAAGAAATATCGTTTTTTTTTTTTGCAAAATTGTCGCTCCTTTTTTGTTTATAATGAGTGTTATAAATGAGGCAGAGGTGATCAAATACCACCAAAAGAAAGCTCAATTTGTGGGGGGAAAAAGGACGCAAATTTTGTTTGGGTACAACATCGCAGGACCGCGCAATTATCAGTTAAAGCGACGCAGTGCCGAATCGCAAAAAGTGCTCTGGTTCTACAGTGGGAAATCCTTCTGGGGGTGAAGTGGTTAAAGTGAATAACTCAACACCAAGTTCACTATATGGACCACTTACAGTCCTGCTCACCATTATTGGCACCCATGAAGTTTATGTACATATTGTGGAATATCTACTGAAGGAAATGTATCAAATTAACCAACATATTACTACAGATAGCTTGTGTTTGACAAAAAACTGTAAATGATAAATAACATTTAAAAAGATAAACATTATGAGGAAAACAGAGAAAACCATAATGCTTGCCTTGTCAGTGGTATTGGCACCCTTTGCTGCAAATCAGTATGGAAACCCAATTTGGCTCACCTGTTGCAGATCTCAAATGAGGATCACCTGTGATGAATTGCCTCCACCCATGTGACCCAAATTAGCCAATAAATGAACATTTTGGTTTTATAAAAAGCCACCTGTTATTCCCTCTTCATGTGTGACAATGGTAAAGACAAAGGAGCTGTCTGACGACACCAGAAATGCTATTATTTGCAAGCACAAGACCTCCAAA
>BLSH010507548.1:77869-120857 GCA_018402905.1 Glandirana rugosa
TAACCTATTCCGGTACGTTACGGTTCGACACCAAAGGTTTCGTTCATTTTAGGAAAGAACATAATTCTCTCCATACCCGAGGTCTCTCTCTCTATAGTAAAACGGAGACATGTTAAGTAATCATTTTGGAGTAGACCTTATACGTCAAGTCAAAATCCGTGGTAAAGAGTTTTTCCTATAGCCCCTCGACCTCTTTCACGTCTCTTCCCGTTGGTTTGATTATTCCCGGTTCCTACTCGAGTCGATACTCCTAACTAATCTCCTTGACTTAAATAAAAGAGAACTCTTCTCTTCTAATTCTTCCCTATACTAGTTGTACATGTTTATGTATGTCAGGACGAGTGGTAATAACCGTGGGGAAGTACAAAACGTATTGACTCACTTACAGAAGTCTTTATTTACCTTTACATGGTTTAAATATAGTCGTCCTAGAAAATTAACCTCCAGGTAATTTGGTACATTTCCATTTATTTCTGAAGACATTCACTCAGTTATGCAAAACATGAAGGGGTGCCAATAATGGTGAGCAGGACTGTATGTATTTGTACATGTTGATCATATCCCTTCTTAATCTTCTCTTCTCAAGAGAAAATAAATTCAGTTCCTCTAATCAATCCTCATAGCTGAGCTCATCCTTGGCCCTTATTAGTTTGGTTGCCCTTCTCTGCACTTTCTCCAGCTCCCCGATATCCTTTTTGAGAAATGGTGCCTAAAACTGAACTGCATATTCCAGATGAGGTTTTACTAATGAATTGTACAGAGGCAAAATGATATCTCTCTCTCTGGAGCCCATACCTCTCTTAATACAAGAAAGGATTTTACTTGCTTTGGAAACCACAGCTTGGCATTGCATGGCCTTATCCAATGGTAAAGCACCATTGGCCAAAGCTGTCTAATAAAAATGCTGCAGTGGAGGCACGCCTCACTGCAGTGTCATAGAAAATGATGATTGTGAAAGTAAAGTAAAGTTTTTTCTGACAAATCTGTTGGGGTGTACTCATTTATGCTGAGCACTGTATATTGTACATTGACATCAGTTCCTGCCCTCAAGGAGCTTACAATCTAAGGTCCCTAACTCACATTCATACACTAGGGCCAATTTAAGTTTCATTATTACCATCCAGATCAGTAAATACCATCCAAGTGGTAACCCTTTCTGCCCCGCAAGTGTAGGAACCCTCTGCCCCTGCGCATTTTTTTCTATTGTGAGTAGCTTGGTCCAGAATCCCCCCACTTATTTCTAAAGCTGAACATATGCTAAGGAAAGAGAGGAAAAATGTCTCCAATCCAAATAGCTTACACACACAAACAGATAGAAATATGCATCGATCAACCATACCGTTATGACCACCCACCTAATATTCAGTAAGTCCCCCTTTTACTGCCAAAACCACCCCGACCTGTTGAAGTATGGATGCCACTAGACCTCTGAAGGTATGCTATGGTATCTGGCACCATGCCATCAGTAACAGTCCTGTAAGTTGTGAGATGCGGCCTCCATGGATCAGGCTTGGCTTTTCCAGCACATCCCACAGGTGCTCGATTGAATTGAGATCTGGACAATTTGGAGGGCAAGTCAACATCTTGAACTCATGTTCCTCACACATTCTTGAACCGTTTTTGCAGTGTGGCAGGGCGCATTATCCTGCTGAAAGAGGTCACTGCCATCAGGGAATACTGTTTCCATGAAGGGGTGTACTTGGTCACCAACAATATTTAGGTAGGTGGTATGTGTAAGTAACACTCACATGAATGGCAGGACCCAAGGTTTCCCAGCAGAACATTGGTCACAGCATCACACTGCCTCTGCTGGCTTGCCTTCTTCCCATTCTGCATCCTGGTGCCATCTGCTCCCCAGGTAAGCAATGCACACACACCCGGCTATTCACATGATGTAAAAGAAAATGTGATTCATCAGACCAGGCCACCTTCTTCCATTGCTCCGTGATCTAGTTCTGATGCTTATGTGACCATTGTAGGCAGTTTTGACTGTGGACACAGGTCTGCATGGGAACCCTGACCAATGTGCAGCTACACAGCCCCATACACAACAAACTGCGATGCCTAATTTTTTCTTTTAACACAACTTCAGGGACAACATGTTCACCTGCTACCTAATATATCCTACCCACTTTCAGATGGCACTGTAATGAGATAATCAATGTTATTCACTTAACCTCTAAGTGATCATAAAGTTATTGCTAATCAGTGAATATTTATATAATCACGTGAGGTGCTAAAGTGCATGACCACTGCTGATGCAGTTGGCAAACTTGAACATGTACTGCAAAATATGAGAACCAAAATCTGTTTTTTTATGCAAAAGTTTGCTAGAAATACAGTATATTACCATTTGTGAGGTCAAGCACTGATGTGGATGAGAAGGCCTGGCTCGCAGTCTGCGTTCTAATTCATCCCAAAGGTGTTCTATCTGGTTGAGGTCAGGACTCTGTGCAGGCCAGTCACATTCCTACACTCCAAACTCACTCATCCATGTCTTTATGGACCTTGTGCACTGGTCCAAATCATTTGGTGGAGGGGAGATTATGGTGTGGGGTTGTTTTTCAGGGGTTGGGCTTGGCCTCTTAAGCCTCGTACACACGGGTGTGACAGTCATACGATCAGATGTCCAAAATCGTATGTTGGCTGTTGTGTCTTGCGTACTGACATGCACTAAGCGATCGTACAACCAAGCCTAATGTAGTGAGGTGTTACAAGTGTATAACGAGGAAGTTCAGGTGAATGTGATTTGTGAATTAGGAACGTAGGTTTCCCAGAACGGACACTTCTGGGCGTTCCTGACTTCTGAGCATGCGTGTTTTTGCACAATACAACTTGTTGGACCAACTTATCTGTACACGCGGTACAACGGTCGTACCACTGCTTATTGTACAACCAAAGTTTTCTAGTCTGCTCATCCAACTTCAGTTGTAAAACCGTTGTATGGCAGCTGTTGTAATCGAGCGTACTAATGGTCGGATGATCGTACAACAAGCTGGTTGTACGATCGTTGTTGTACGACCGTTGTACCGTGTGTACGGCTTTAGTTCCAGTGATAGTGCCTTCCTATTCCAACATGACTGCACACCAGTGCACAAAGCAAGGTACATAAAGACATGGATGAGCGAGTTTGGGGTAGAGGAACTTGATTGGCCTGCACAGAGTCCTGACCTCAACCCGATAGAATACCTTCGGGATGAATTAGACATTGACAATATAGTGTATGTATAATATTGCTACATGTATACAAGAGGGAGGATCATGTAACAGCTCAGAGAAAGACTGATCCCCAAAACCAAGTTAGGAGCTGAGGGAAGCATTTCATGAGCTGAGACCTGTGCCCCGGACTATCTGATGAGAACAGGCCATATCGTGTATATACATACCTCCCATCTTTTTGAGATGGGCTATGAGGGACACCTACCAGCAAAAGTATGCAGGCATAGGACACACTCCCGGCACGCCCCCTTAAAGGAGAACTAACCAAAAATAAAAGATTAGTTAAACCCGCAAGTGCACTTTTTTTTTTACCTCTACTATTACTTTTATTGGCTTTTGAAATTTACAAATGCAGCAATTTAGAAATTTTTATGAAAGGTTTAGTTAGCACTGGGAAACACTTTTTGAAAGATAAAACGTGCATTTTATATACAACTATATAGATCAGACCAAAATGAGGGACAAATGAGGAGGAAAAAGGGACAGAGGGACTTTGCTTCAAATCAGGGACAGTCCCTCACAATCAAGGACAGTTGGGAGCTATGTATATGAGGTACACAACAGCAATGAATCGGGTCTCATTGGACCATTCAGCGGCCATTTTGTTAGGCAGGATTTCAGCGCAGCGCCGCTAGAGGGCAGCACACTCGGTTGCTGGGGGCTGGACGCTTGTTGCTGGTTTCACGGTGACGTAATGGAGCAACTTCCGGATCCGTGTGCACGGCGGGGCTCAGGTACTGTGCCATAAATGGGGAAGGGGCACGGAGAGGGCAGCAGCGGTGGTGTAGAGAACAGAGGGATAGAATAAGAGCCGTGAGGGCTGTAGTTGTATGTTGCAATATGCTCTTCAGGGATCAACCAGCTGTGCTGGGGGACCATAAGTCTCAGCATGCATTACTGTGCTCACAAGCAACTGTACTGGTGGACCACAAGCTTCAGCATGCACTACTCTACTCACAACGAGGTGTACTGAGAACTGTGGTTGCACCTATTTCTTTAGGCACCATCCAGCTGTGCTGGGGAACCACAAGTTTAAGCATGCACTATTGTCCTCACAGGCAGCAGTGCTGGGGGACCACAGGCCTCAGCATGCACTACTGTACTCACAACGAGGTGTACTGAGGGTTGCACCTATCAGCATGCTCTGCTCTTCAGAGACCAACCAGCTGTACTGGGAAACCACAAGTCTCAGCATGCATTACTGTCCTCACAAGCAACTGTGATAAGAAACCACAAGTCTCAGCATGCATTACTGTCCTCACAAGCAACTGTGATAAGAAACCACAAGTCTCAGCATGCATTACTGTCCTCACAAGCAACTGTGATAGGAGTCCACAAGTCTCAGCATGCACTACTGTCCTCACAAGCAACTGTGCTAGGAATCCACAAGTCTCAGCATGCACCACTGTCCTCGCAAGCAGCACTTCAGGAGAACTAAGTTCTTGCACACGTTGCTTTTCAGAAAACCAGTTGTCCATAAAGCTGCCAGCTGTGCTGTAGAACTACAAGTCCCAGCATGCATCATTGTTCACAAAGCTGCCAGCAGTGCTATGGAACTAGAACTCCCAGCATACATCATTGTTCACCGGTAGCTGCCAGTCTTGTTTTATGCCTCATTGCTCATAGAGCTGCCAGCTGTGCTGGAATACTACAAGTCTCAGCCTGCCTTTTTCTGGGAGAAGGGGATATAGGAACTGTTCACCTTGCCATTCATCCACAGGGCTGGAACACTGCACTTCCCATCTTGCACCTTTCCTTTTTTTGAGATAAATACTAGTCATATGATCTCTTTCCTAATAATTACATTGGCAACAAGTCCCATTATTACCAGCAGGCCAGGCTGTGACTGTATGTGCCATGTGTCCCCGGTGTCAGTGCTGAGAGCTGCAGTCCTCCTCCCAATACTCATCAGTCCAATGGAGTGTTCAGGGTAGGATGGAATCTGACTGTTGGCTGCTAATGAGTGACTCTGAGTCTTACCGCTCATACGTGGATCCATTGGGGTACAGATGAGGAGCCTGTGAATCACATCCCCTAGTAAAAGCACTACATACATTACACATAAACACTGGTTAGGCACACATTTAACCCTTTGATCACCCTAGATGTTAACCCTTTCCCAGCTGGTGTCATTACTACAGCAACAGTGTAAAGTAATAGCACTGATCACTGTATTAGTGTCACTGGTTCCCACAAAGTGTCACAAGTCTCTGATTGTCCGCCGCAATATCGCAGTTCTGCTATAAGTCACTGATTGCTGCCATTACTAGTATTAAAAAAATTTTCAGTATATGTCCCATAGTTTGTAGACGCTATAACTTTTGTACAAAACAATCAATATACGCTTATTGGTATTTTTTTATTCTTACCAAAAACGTAGCAGAATACATATTGGCCAAAATTTATGCAGAAATTCAATTTCTTTTTTTCAATTTTTTCCATTGGATGTGTTTTATGGCAGAAAGTACATTTTTTCTTTTTTTTTTTTTTTCAAAATGGTCTCTTTTTTTTTTTTTGTTTATAGCGCAAAAAATAAAAACTGCAGAGGTGATCAAATACCACCAAAAGAAAGCTCTATTTGTGGGAATAAAAAGTACATCAATTTTATTTAGGTAGAGCATTGCAGTGCCGTATTGAAAAAAATGGCCTAGTAATGAAAGGGGGTAAATCTTCCGGAGGTCAAGTAGTTATCCTGCCAGAAACACACTTCCTGTTCTATAGTGGCTATGCTCACTTCTCCACTGTATCTATAGAGGAGCAACATTGTCTTCCTAGATAGATCTGAACTATTATTATTATAATACAGGATTTATATAGCACCGACAGTTTGCGCAGCGCTTTACAATATTGGGGCAGACAGTACAGTTACAATACAATTCAATACAGGAGGAATCAGAGGGCCCTGCTCGTTAGAGCTTACAATCTAGGAGGGAGGGTTAAATGATACGAAAGGGCAAGAACTGCGGGGGATGAGCTGAAAGTAAGGAGTGTAGTTAGGTGGAAGCAGGATAGGCTTCCCTGAAGAGAAAAGTTTTCAGGGATCGCCTGAAGGTGAATAGATTTTGGGGACAGTCTGACAGATTGGGGTAGGGAGTTCCAGAGGATGGGAGAGGCTCGGGAGAAGTCTTGGAGGCGAGTATGAGAGGAGGTGATGAAGGAGCTGGATAGCAGGAGGTCTTGGAAGGAGCGAAGAGGACGGTTAGGTTGGTATTTTGAAACTAGGCTGGTGATGTAGCTGGGAGCAGAGTTGTGGATGGCTTTGTAGCTGATTGTTAGTATTTTGAATTTAATTCGTTGGGCGAGTGGCAGCCAATGGAGGGAATGGCAGAGAGGTGTGGCAGACGCTAAACGGTTGGTAAGGTGGATGAGTTTGGCAGCGGCATTCATGATGGACTGGAGGGGGGATAGCCTATGTAAAGGTAGGCCAATGAGGAGGGAGCTGCAGTAGTTGAGGCGAGAGATGACCAGGGAGTGAATCAGGAACTACCAATCATTTTCACTTCTGTAGTTTACCAAGATAGCTGAATAATGTAACTGATAACAGTCAGCAAAGATACAGGAATTTATCAGCTCACAAGTTTCTGGCAGGATCAACTAGTATTCTTTTGTGTTATTAACCACTTCCATACAGCAGAACATCATATGACGTCCTCGGCTTTCAGTGGTGATAACTGAATGATGCCTGCAGCTGCAGGCATCATTCAGATATCATTGTTTTGCAGCTGGCGATTCCCTTCACCATAAGAACAATCATAGCGGCTGCTCAGCCGCTTGGTCGTTCTTACAGGCCGTCCCCTCCTGCCTCCCCCCAGTGCTTCTACCGGCTCACCCATGCCATTGGCAAGTCGGAGAAGGAATCCAGAAGTTAGTCACAGAAAACTGAGGGCCATATGGTCCACGGCAGCCTCTATGACTCTCGGAGGCCCGGGCGCAAGGTTATGACATCACATCTGTGTCGGCGAAAATAAACAATGCCGGGGACTCCGCAGGAAAGCCTGAGATCCATCATTTTTTTTTATCTCAGGCTTTCCAGCCTGGAGGAGAGATGTGGGGTCTTATTGACCCCACATCTCTCCATAAAGAGGACCTGTCACGCACTATTCCTATTACAAGGGATGTTTACATTCCTTGTAATAGGAATAAAAGTGATTAAAAAAAAAATTAAAGGAAAGTGTAAAAATAAAATAAACATTAAAAAAAAGAAATTGAAGCGCCCCCGTCCCCGCATGCTCGCACACACAAGCGAATGCATATGTAAGTCACGTCCGCATATGTAAACGACATTCAAACCACACATGTGAGATCTCACCGTGAAAATTTTAAAGCATCGCCTATGGAGGTTTTTAAGTACCGATGTTTGACGCCATTCCACGAGTGTGCGCATGTTTAAAGCGTGCCATGCGGCACAATGGTGTAGTGCAGGGATGTGCAATTAGGGGACCTCCAGATGTTGCAGAACTACAAATCCCATGAAGCATAGCAAGATTCTGACAGCCACAAGCATGACACCTAGAGGCAGAGGCATGATGGGACTTGTAGTTTTGCAACAGCTGGAGGTCCGCTAATTGCATATCCCTGGTGTAGTGGATAGCACTTTGGCCTGGCAGCAAAAGAGTCACTGGTTCGAATCCAAACCACAACACTACCTGCCTGGAGTTTGCATGTTCTCCCTGTGCCTGCGTGGGTTTCCTCTGGGTACCCCGGTTTCCACCCCACCCATCGGTTTCTAAATTGGCCCTAGTATAAGAATGTGAGTTAGGGACCTTAGATTGTAAGCTCCTTGAGGGACTGATTTGAATGTACAATATATATGTAAAGTGCTGTGTAAATTGATAGCACTATATAAGCACCTGAAATAAATAAAAAAAAAAAAAAATTTACTCGGCATAACATCATCTTTCACATTATACAAAAAAATTGGGCTAACTTTACTGTTTTTTTTTCATTCATGAAAAATTGCTACGCAAATACCGTGTGACATAAAAAGTTGCGATGACCCCCATTTTATTCCATAGGATCTCTGCTAAAAAATATATATAATGTTTGAAGGTTCTGAGTATTTTTTTCTAGCAAAAAAATGATGATTTTTACATGTAAGTAGAGGAGTGCTGGAATTCACGCGGTATGGAAGTGGTTAAATAGATATAACAAAACGCTTCCAACTGTATATTTAAAGCCCAGCTCCAGGATGAAATTAAAGTGGAACTAAACCCATGGATTTAACAGTTTCCCAAGGTCTGCCATGAATGATAACTGTCACATTGGTTGTGCTCTCAACTGAACTATCAATCCATCAAATGACTGCTGTCATAACTGATCACATGTGCACACCATGGCAACTGCAGATCACAGAGGCCAAGATGGCAGCTTCCTTGGCTGTAAAGGAAAGTAGGGTTTAGTTCTGCTTCAAGTGGGTGAGAAGAAGGGATGGGAAAAAATAGATTTTGCCCGGCATTTGACTTTAATACATCAAAATACAGCAAACATAGTTTTTAGGGTTTGCAAACACTTTAACAACTCAAGGACCAACCACCACAGTTATACGGCGGCAGGGCGGCCTGGCTGTGCTGGATCACATGTATGTGATTTACTATTTCTGGGTGAAGAGCGTGTGAGCGCCGTCCTGGCTGTGCTGCCATTCGCTACACCACAAGCCAATCAGTGGGTCCCGGCCAATGATTTATGGCCAGAACCCGCTGAGCAAATAACGGAAGAGAGCGATGTGCTGTTTTTTTGTTTTTTTTTTCTTCCTGCAAGGCAGGGAGTAAAAACTGGCATATTGCTTAGTTAAAACAGCACATTACAAACTGTTAGGCACACATTTAACCCTTTGAGTGCCCTAGATGTTAACCCTTTCCCAGCTAGTGTCTTTAGTACAGTGACAATGTATAGTATTCACACTGATCACTGTACTAATGTCACTGGCAGTCTGTCAGTTCCTCCCCAGTGTCAGATTGCCCAACACACTATCGCAGTCCCTTTATAAGTCGCTGATCACCGCCATTAGTAGTATAAAAAATAAAAAATCAAGTGTGTGTATATATATATATATATATATATATATATATATATATATATATATATATATACCATAGTTTCTAGACCCTATAACTTTCACGCAAACCAATCAATATACACTTATTGGGATTTTTTTTACCAAAGACATGTAGCAGAATACATTTTGGCCAAAATTTATTAATTTGATTTTTTTTTATTGGACATGTTTTATAGCCGAAAGTAAAAAATATAACTTTTTTTTGTCAAATTTTTCGGGCCTTTTTTAATTTATATTGCAAAAAATGAAAAACCCAGAGGTGATCAAATACCACAAAAAGAAAGCTCTATTAGCGTGAAAAAAAATATATATAAATTTTGTTTGGGTACAGTGTTGCATGACCGCACAATTACCAGACCAGCTAAAATAGTACAATGCTAAATAGTAAAAAATTACCTGGTCATAAAGAGGTAAAATCTTCGGGAGCTGAAGGGGTTAATGCAACCAGTAAATAACAGTGCACAAGTGATACATAAAAAATATAACAGTCAGATATTAACCAAAACTCTAAAGAGTGTGAAATCATAAAGTCCGTGCAAAGTTTGTGAAAAGAGTCTAAAATATCCAAAGCTCTGTTCTTGTGCAAAGTGAACAGCCTCCACAGCCCCCGTGTGGGTGAACGCTCACCTTAAGGTGGATCTTTATGGAAAGAATCAATATAACTTGGGGGGAAAGGCATGATTTTTAATGCCGAAGAGCCATGCTATGTCTCTTCGGCATTAAAAATACCTACCGGCCAGTCTACTCCTGTACAGTGAATGTGCACGCCCAGCTCATTGTACAAGTTTAGTAATGCCAAGCTGACTGAATTCCTGCACGTGCTTTTGAGTGATGTCATTTCAGCCTGGCCAATGAATGCAGCCAGCAATTGATACCCACAAGCTGGCTGTCCAAAGATGCCGGTGGCCAGCGGGAGCTCGGGGATGCTGCATTGCTGGACTGAAGATTGAAGGGGAGCATAAATCTGCGTTACATCTTGACCCTTATCACAAAGATCAAACACACATCTTTTATTAAATCAGAATCCAACCAAGGTGCTGTAACCATGGAGAGAGAGAGATGGCGACCTAATTGCTCTCAATGCATACACTTCATTAGCATGACCCCATTAGGCTCACTAATTAACGGATTATCCAGCAAGTAAACCATCCCAGCAGTATAATATTCAAAATAGCTGATTATTTACCTGACTTCACTTTTGTTTTTGATATTTGGTAAGGTGTTTCATTCTGTTTCAAACTAAGGGCCCTTTCACACGGCCTTTCTGCTCAGGTCCGCCTGTCAGTTTTTCAGGCGGACCTGAACGGACACTCCATGCAGCCCTATGGAGCGGCGGATGTCATCGGAGACATGTCAGCTGACGCCCGTCGGTCTCCAATCCTGTCCGTGAAATCCAGATTGATGGAAACCCTATTTTGCATTATTCTGGAGAATCGGATCAGATGAAAACGGACAGGCGGGCCGTCGCTCAGTGAGCAGAGATGGAGCTGTCATCCGTCAGATCTGAGCAAAACGGAATGCTAAAACAGATAAGCCCATGTGAAAGGGCCCTAATGCAAATATTATGTGACCAAGGTGCACCAAATATAGCTATTCTTTATCTCATGCCAAGAGATCCAACATCAAATGCATTTGTCAGGTCCTTGTGCTACACTTGTATGTGTGTGGTTATTTCCCTTGAAAAAACTGTAGCGACTTCTTTGACCTGTAAATAAAGAGGCACGAAAAGAAGAGAAATTATATATTCCATTTGGGGAATCAAGAAAAGGATTGACAGATATACCTGTGCTGACTTTTAATGTATATTTTTTTCTTTTTTCCTAAAGATGCTTTACAGTAATGGCTGTCCCTACCTTGTGATGATGAGATGAAGATTCGGCTTGCCTGCCCTGTGTCTGCTGACCCGCTCGTATTATCCAGTACTCTTAAAAGGATTTACTAATGCTTGAGTCAGACGATGAATTTACTGAATTATGTACCAAGCTCTTGAAGCGGGTTAAAAAGTGCAAGCCATTGGAGGGCAAGAGTGTATCCACAGCCTGCACTACAGGCAGGAGCAAGTTAAAAAAGCCCAAACCTTCCAGGGCCAAAAGCAAGACAAGTAATGGGGTCAGTAAGGAGTTGGAACAGAACGTTAAGGCCGGAGATGGACCAGAGAAGCCAAGAAATGAGGATGAAGCCGGGACCGCTGTGCAGACCCACCTGTCCAATGGGCACACAGAGAAAGGTAATTGAAATACACAAAACTGATTCAGTTTACTGAATGGCTCCATTAACTGTCTTCAGTTAACAGGTTACCATTAAAGCAAGCTTTTCTTTGAGTTTTGGGTCAAATCACCCTCTGACTTTTGGAAGGAAGCTGTGTGTAGAGAAATACAAGGCCAGTCATTGGTGGTCTCCTGAAAATGCTTGTTGCTTGAGTTACTGACCCAAAACAAGCATGCAGATTAGAAGGTGAAAGTGAAGTCAACACTTTTGATCTGCATACAAGTTCAGGGTCAGTGTCTTAGAAAGTAATAAAGCCATTGAATTAGCATGGTAGCTAGGTAGGTAGCAATTCCAGAAGAAGAGTTTAGCAATAGCATACTGCCATGGTCTATCTGGTAATGTACACCCAAATGCCCCCTCTTTCAGTATTTGATCTGTCTTTAATCCTATTCTTTTTTGAAAAAAAGTGTACCAAATTCCATTAAAGACCCTGCAAGTACAGAAAACAATTTTGTTGATGTGCCAGGAACTCCACCTCTAAATCCTGTTGTGAGCTGATAACACACAGCATGTTTGGTCTTTATGGACTGAGTAGTATCTGACCTGCCTGAGTTTTCTTTTGGTAAACTACTTAATCCATGTGCCTGTCATGTTCTCCACAACGTAAAGACTAATCCTTCTATAATCTCAGGAACTGGGAGGGCTAATTACTCTCCTTGGGATAACACAGGAAGTGTGCAGAGTACACAGAACATGTCTGAATTTCTGACGAGACCAATAGGTATTCTTTGCACTTTTCAAATTAATATAACAGAACACTCTCAATAGTATATTTACTAGACCGAATGGAAGCAAATAGGTCAAGTTCATTGTTAGGGTTTACATACACTTTGAAGTGTCAATAAACCCATAAGAATAAATTACATTTAGCCTCGGTTCACACTGATCCGATCTGAGAGATCGGATGTGATTCGCACCGCACTGCAGTGTGAGTCACATGTGATGTCTCCGCGATGCGATCTCAGCCATAGAGATAGTATGGCTGAGATTGCATCTCAATCGGATCAAACTTGCACAGGACCCTTTTTGTTTGCAGGGTCAGAATCGGATCGCATGGCGGTTCATGCCATGGCGCCATGCGATCCGATTCATGTGCGAGTTTGCAGATCGCACTGCGATATGCGAACTGAAAAGGGGGTGTCATTAACAATGTACTGACACCTCCCTTCAGTTCGCATAGGGCAGTGTGAACTGCCGCCGGGAGGCTAGTGATGCGGGAACCCGCACTGGATTCGCAGGGTTCCCGCATTGCAGTGTGAACCAAGCCTAAAGGCTTCACAATATATTTCAACTAACAATGTGTGTCTTATTTTGCTTTTCTTAATTTCACTTTTAATGAAAATGCCCATTGATCCTGACAGTGACTTCCTCATCCTTATAATAAATGGAAAAAATGTTGCTCTCCTGTGTGATAATTAAACAAAAGCAGCTGGCATAACAATCCAAACATAAATTGTGATTATAAGTAGTGTAACAAAATGCCGCACATTTTTTTGTTACACTACTTCCTCATCCTTGTCTGCAGTGGCAACAATCTAAAATTAACAAAAAACAGCAGTGTCTACAATTGTGCCCCACAGGTCATGTGACCCCCTTGCTCTGGGCTTGTCACTGCCTGGGCAATGTGTGGGACCAAGCAAGAGCACAACATGCAGTGCATTCATAAAGCTTTACATGTCTGGATTGGGGGATTTTCTGCCATTCTTCTTTGTAAATCCTCTCAAGCTCAGTCAGGTTGGATGGTCCATCGGTGGACAGCCGTTTTCACGTCTCTCCAGAGATATTCAATAGGGTTTAAGTCAGGGCTCTGGCAGGACCACTCTTGGACACTCACAGAGTTGTCCCTAAGCCCTCTATTATGTTGTCTTGGCTGTGCTTAGGATCGTTGTCATGTTGGCAGGTGAACCTTCAGCTCAGTCTGTGGCCCTAAGCACTGTAGAACAGGTTTTCATTGGGGATATCGCTGTACTTTGCTCCATTGAGCTTTCCCCCAAGCCTGACCAGTCTCCAAGTCTCTGCTGCTGAAAAATACCCCCACAGCATGATGCTGCCACCACCATGCTTCACTGTTGGGATGGTATTGGGCAGGTGATGTGCGATGCCTTGTTTCCTCCTGATACACTCAGGTCCATAAATATTGGGGCATCGACACAATTCTAATCTTTTTGGCTCTATACACCACCACAATGGATTTGAAATGAAACAAGATGTGCTTTAACTGCAGACTTTCAGCTTTAATTTGAGGGTATTTACATCCAAATCAGATGAACGGTGTAGGAATTACAACAGTTTGTATATGTGCCTCCCACTTTTTAAGGGACCAAAAGTAATGGGACAGATTAACAAATCATAAATCAAACTTTCACTTTTTAATACTTGGTTGCAAATCCTTTGCAGTAAAAAAGTAATGGGACAATTGGCTGCTCAGCTGTTCCATGGCCAGGTGTGTGTTTTTCCCTCATTATCCCATTTACAAGGAGCAGATAAAAGGTCCAGAGTTCATTTCAAGTGTGCTATTTGCAATTTGTTGCTGTCAATTCTCAATATGAGATCCAAAGAGCTGTCACTATCATTGAAGCAAGCCATCATTGGGCTGAAAAAACAAAACAAACCCATCAGAGAGATAGCAAAAACATTAGTTGTGGCCAAATCAACTGTTTGGAACATCCTTAAAAAGAAAGAGAGCACCGGTGAGCTCAGCAACACCAAAAGACCCGGAAGACCATGGAAAACAACTGTGGTGGATGACCGAAGAATTCTTTCCCTGGTGAAGAAAACACCCTTCACAACAGTTAGCCATATCAAGAACACTCTCCAGGAGGTAGGTGTATGTGTGTCAAAGTCAACAATCAAGGGAAGACTTCACCAGAGTGAATACAGAGGGTTCACCACAAGATGTAAACCATTGGTGAGCCTCAAAAACAGGAAGGCCAGATTAGAGTTTGCCAAACAACATCTAAAAAAGCCTTGACAGTTCTGGAACAACATCCTATGGACAGATGAGACCAAGATCAACTTGTACCAGAGTGATGGGAAGAGAAGAGTATGGAGAAGGAAAGGAACTGCTCATGATCCAAAGCATACCACCTCATCAGTGAAGCATGGGGGTGGTAGTGTCATGGCATGGGCATGTATGGCTGCCAATGGAACTGGTTCTCTTGTATTTATTGATGATGTGACTGCTGACAAAAGCAGCAGGATGAATTCTGAAGTGTTTTGGGTAATATTATCTGCTCATATACAGCCAAATGCTTGAGAACTCATTGGACGGCGCTTCACAGTGCAGATGGACAATGACCTGAAGCATACTGCGAAAGCAACCAAAGAGTTTTTTAAGGGAAAGAAATGAAATGTTATGCAATGGCCAAGTCAATCACCTGACCAGAATCTGATTGAGCATGCATTTCACTTGCTGAAGACAAAACCGAAGGGAAAATGCCCCAAGAACAAGCAGGAAGTGAAGACAGTTGCAGTAGCGGCCTGCCAGAGCATCACCAGGGATGAAACCCAGCATCTGGTGATGGCTATGCGTTCCAGACTTCAGGCTGTAATTGACTGCAAAGGATTTGCAACCAAGTATTAAAAAGTGAAAGTTTGATTTATGATTTGTTAATCTGTCCCATTACTTTTGGTCCCTTAAAAAGTGGGAGGCACATTTACAAACTATTGTAATTCCTACACCGTTCACCTGATTTGGATGTAAATACCCTCAAATTAAAGCTGAAAGTCTGAAGTTAAAGCACATCTTGTTCATTTCATTTCAAATCCATTGTGGTGGTGTATAGAGCCAAAAAGATTAGAATTGTGTTGATGTCCCAATATTTATGGACCTGACTGTATAACATTTAGAATTGAGGTCAAACAGTTCAATCTTGGTTTCATCAGACCAGAGAATCTTGTTCCTCACAGTCTGATAGTCCTTCAGGTGGTTTTTCGCAAACTCCAAGCGGGCTTTCATGTGTTTTGCACTGAGGAGAGGCTTCCGTCTAGCCATTCTGCCATAAAGCCCAGATCAATGGAGGGCTGCAGTGATGGTTGTCCTCCTGGAACTTTGTCCCATCTCCACACAGGATCTCTGGAGCTCAGTCAGAGTGACCATCGGGTTCTTGGTCACCTCTCTTACTAAGGCTCTTCTCCCTGATTGCTCAGTTTGACGAGGCAGCCAGCTCTTGGAAGAGTCCTTGTTGTGCCAAACTTCTTCCATTTGAGAATTATTGAGGTCGCCATGCCCTAGGGTTGCCACCTCATCCCTTTTAACCCGAACAAATATTAATTACACAGGTTCTGAGGCTAATTTAATGCAAATAAGGCACTAAGTGAGTTTAATTACCACCTTAATCAGCCACAGAACCTGTGTAATTAATACATGTTTGGGTGTAAAGGGATGAGGTGGCAACCCTACTGTGCCCTTGAGAACCTTCAGTGCAGCAGATTTTTTTTTTTTTTTTGTAGTCTTCCCTAGATCTGTGCCTTGCCATAATCCTGTCTCTGAGCTCTGCAGGCAGTTCCTTTTGACCTCATGGATTTTGCTCTGATGCAGTATGCATTGTCAGCTGTGCGGCCTTTTATAGAGAGGTGTGTGTGCCTTTCCACATCATGTCCAATCAATTTAATTTCCCACCAGTGGAGTCCAATCAAGGGGTAGAAACACCTTTGCAACAATCAAGAGAAATGGGAGGCACCTGAGCTAAATTTCAAGTGTTGCTGTAAAGGGTCTGAATACTTATGCCAATGTGATATTTCAGCTTTTCGTTTTTCATACAATTGCAAACATTTCAACAATTCTGTTTTCACTTTGTCATTATGGGATACTGAGTGTAGATCAACGAGAAAAAAATAATTTTAACAAATGTAGTATCAGGCTGCAACATAATAAAATTGAAAAAAGTGAAGGGTGTCTAAATACTTTATGAATGCACTGTATGTCATCTTGAAGTAAGCCCTCTGAGTCTCCCCTGCAGTCAGTGACAATGGTAGCTAGGATCTCTGAAGAACTGCTATCAATCACTGCTATTATCCACCCCTTCAAGCCAGTGATGTATCATCCATGGGTGCAGGGTGTTCACTGCACTCGGGCCCTGAGTGGAGGGGGGGACGACTGCGACCCACACTGCACCCATGGATGATCCCCTGGTTGACCGTCAGGGACGATCGAACGGTACGACGAGAGGGATAGCTGAAAGCACCAATCTCCTTGTATTGCCTTCAGTGAAGGAGCTGACAGCCGCTTCTCCTCCTCTCCCTTCCACAGCTGTCAGCTGAAAAGCCATACAGGGGGATTGGTGCTTGCAGCTGTCCCTCCCGCCGCACTGATCATCCCGATTGTTCCCTGTGTCGTGCTCCTCCTCCGGCCCCCGCGTCGTGCTCCTACCCACCGGCACCGTCATACACTCCGCACTCCTCTCCTGCACATACTACCCACCTCTATACAATCCTCACTTCTCACCTGGACATACTACTCACCTCTATACACTCCGCACTCCTCTCTTGCAGATACTACCCACCTCCATACACTCCGCACTCCTCTCTTGCAGATACTACCCACCTCCATACACTCCGCACTCCTCTCTTGCAGATACTACCCACCTCCATACACTCCGCACTCCTCCCTGTACATACTACCCACTTCCATACACTCCGCACTCCTCCCTGTACATACTACCCACCTCCATACACTCCGAACTGTTTTTTTTTTTTTTTTCTTTTTAAATGACTAGGGCTCACTTTTTATCTTGCACACAGGCCCACCAATTTCATAATTCGCCCCTGCTTCAAGCGATGCTGCATGTGGCCTAGGCAGCTGGAAGCCTGGCAGGGCAGGTGGTAGCATTTATTGACAGCAACTCCTCCAGAGAGCTTTATTGTTATTGCCACTGACTGCAGGGCATATTTTAAAAAGGGGTTATGTCAGGATGGCATGTGACATGCTGTAGCTTGGTCTTACCCAATTCTTAGGTAGTACAGAGTCCAGAATGAGCAAGGCGACTATATGACCCTGCCAAAAAAGAGAATAAAAGGGGTATTTAGGAGCACTTTTTTTTACACTCTCTGCTTTTATTATTATTACAAGTACTTATATAGAGCAGTCAATTTACTCAGCACAGCGGGTAAAATAAATATTGAACATGTGGCCATTTTTCTAGGTAAATATATTTCTAAAGGTGCTATTGACATGAAATTTTCACCACATGTCAGTAACAACCCATGCAATCCATACATACAAAGACACCAAAATAAATAAGTTATGTATAATAAAATGGAATGACACAGGGAAAAAGTATTGAATGTGCTAACTGAAAAGTATTTAATACTTCATACAAAATCCTTTGTTGGTAATGACAGCTTCAAGACGCTTCCCTATATGGATAAACAAACTGTATGCTTTGCTCAGGTGTGATTTTGGCCCATTCTGCCACTCAAAGTTCAAATCTTGAAGGTTGCGTGCACCTCGTCTATGAACGCTGATCTTTAGTTCTTTCCATAGATTTTTAGGTGATTGGCTGGGCCATTCTAGCAGCTTTATTTTATTTCTTTGAAACCTATTGAGGTTTCCTTGGCTTTGTGATTGGAATCATTGTCTTTCTGAAATGTCCACGCTCGTTTCATCTTCAGCATCCTAGGAGATGGCAGCAAATTTTTATCACAAATGTCTTGGTACATTTTTCCATTCATCCTTCCTTCAATGATATGAAGTTTGCCAGTACAGTATGCTGAAAAACAACCCCACACCATGATGTTCCCACCTCCAAACCTCACTATTGGTATGGGGGTGTTTTTGGGGTGATGTGCACTGCCATTTGACCTCCAAACATGGTGGCACCAAAGAGTTCAATTTTGGTCTCATCTGACCAGACTATATTCTCCCAGTATTTCACAGGCTTGTCTAAATGTTGTGCAGCAAACTTTAAACAAGCTTCAACATACTTTTCCTTCAGCAATGGAGTCTTGCGTGGTGAGCGTACATACATGCCATGGCGGTTGAGTGCATTACTTATTGTTTTCTTTGAAACCTTTGTACCTGTTAATTACAGTTCATTCTGACTCTCATTACAAGTGGGTGACCCTTGGCTCTTGAACAACTCTTCTGATAATTCTTTTCACTTCTCTGTCAGAAATCTTGCGAGGAGCACCTGGCCGTGGCCGGTTTATGGTAAGGGTATGGTTCTTTTTACTTCCGGATTATGGTCCCAACAGTGCTCACTGGAACATTCAGAAGTTTAGAAATCCTTCTGTAACCAATGCCATCAGTATGTTTTGCAACAATAAGGTTGCAAAGGTCTCGAGAGAGCTCTTTGCTTTTACCTATCATGAGATGTTTCCTGTCTGACACTTTGGTAATGAGACACCTTTTTATAGGCCATCAGTTGAGACGGAATCAGCTGATATTAATTTGCACTGACAAGGGGCAGGATTGCTTTCTAATTACTGATAGATTTCAACTGGTATCTTGGCTTTCCATGCCTTTTTTGCACCTCCCATTCTTCGTGTGTTCAATACTTTTTCCCTGTGCTATTCTAATTCATTACACATAACTTCATTTCTTAACTTATTTGTTTTGGTGTCTTTTTATGTATGGATTGCATGGGTTGTTCCTGAAAAGTGGTGAACATTTCATTTCAATAGCACCTTTTAGAAATATATTTACCTAGATAAATAGTGATGTGTTCAATACATATTTTACACGCAGTATATTGTACATTAACATCAGTCCCTGCCCTGAAGGAGTTTACAATGTAAGGTCCCTAACTCACATTGATTCATACATACTAGGGCAACTTAAGACAGGATCCAACTAACCTACCAGCATATCTTTGGAGTGTGGGAGGAAATCAGAGTACCCGGAGGAAACACACGCAGGCACAGGGAGAACATGCAAACTCCAGGCACGTAGGCTTTTATTTGTATGAATTTTTCCTAGACCGAGCTATCACAAAATAATTTTTTGTATACTGACATGGCAGCAGTAAAACTAGCACCTTGCAGTTATTCTGTTACTTTGGTACTTCTCTACTTGAATATTAGCATTATACATGTGCATGGATGTTTCCAGTCAAAAAGAATAAAAGCTGAAATATATTAAAAAAGACTATTTTTACCCTTCTTTTCTAAGTTTTTATTTTATACATAAAGTAAACTTTTACTGTAGTAAAACACAGATAAAAATGATAACCTTGAAGCTTTCAATTCTAAAAGTTAACCAGCTTTGGCAGCTGACATATTCATATTTAGGGAAGAGAGACATGCTAAGAAAATACAGTGCCTTGCGAAAGTATTCGGCCCCTTTGAACTTTGCGACCTTTTGCCACATTTCAGGCTTCAAACATAAAGATATAAAACTGCAATTTTTTGTGAAGAATCAACAACAAGTGGGACACAATCGTGAAGTGGGACGAAATTTATTGGATATTTCAAACTTTTTTAACAAATAAAAAACTGAAAAATTGGGCGTGCAAAATTATTCAGCCCCCTTAAGTTAATACTTTGTAGCGCCACCTTTTGCTGCGATTACAGCTGTAAGTGGCTTGGGGAAGTCTCTATCAGTTTTGCACATCGAGAGACTGAAATTTTTGCCCATTCCTCCTTGCAAAACAGCTCGAGCTCAGTGAGGTTGGATGGAGAGCGTTTGTGAACAGCAGTTTTCAGTTCTTTCCACAGATTGGATTCAGGTCTGGACTTTGACTTGGCCATTCTAACACCTGGATATGTTTATTTGTGAACCATTCCATTGTAGATTTTGCTTTATGTTTTGGATCATTGTCTTGTTGGAAGACAAATCTCTGTCCCAGTCTCAGGTCTTTTGCAGACTCCATCAGGTTTCCTTCCAGAATGGTCCTGTATTTGGCTCCATCCATCTTCCCATCAATTTTAACCATCTTCCCTGTCCCTCCTAAAAAAAATTAGGCCCAAACCATGATGCTGCCACCACCATGTTTCACAGTGGGGATGGTGTGTTCAGGGTGATGAGCTATGTTGCTTTTACGCCAAACATTGTTGCCAAAAAGTTTGATTTTGGTTTCATCTGACCAGAGCACCTTCTTCCACATGTTTGGTGTGTCTCCCAGGTGGCTTGTGGCAAACTTTAAACGACACTTTTTATGGATATCTTTAAGAAATGGCTTTCTTCTTGCCACTCTTCCATAAAGGCCAGATTTGTGCAGTATACGACTGATTGTTGTCCTATGGACAGAGTCTCCCACCTCAGCTGTAGATCTCTGCAGTTCATCCAGAGTGATCATGGGCCTCTTGGCTGTATATCTGATCAGTCTTCTCCTTGTATGAGCTGAAAGTTTAGAGGGACGGCCAGGTCTTGGTAGATTTGCAGTGGTCTGATACTCCTTCCATTTCAATATTATCGCTTGCACAGTGCTCCTTGGGATGTTTAAAGCTTGGGAAATCTTTTTGTATCCAAATCCGGCTTTAAACTTCTCCACAACAGTATCTCAGACCTGCCTGGTGTGTTCCTTGTTCTTCATGATGCTCTCTGCGCTTTAAACGGACCTCTGAGACTATCACAGTGCACGTGCATTTATACGGAGACTTGATTACACACAGGTGAATTCTATTTATCATCATTAGTCATTGAGGTCAACATTGGATCATTCAGAGATCCTCACTGAACTTCTGGAGAGAGTTTGCTGCACTGAAAGTAAAGGGGCTGCACGCCCAATTTTTCAGTTTTTTTATTTGTTAAAAAAGTTTGAAATATCCAATGAATTTCGTTCCACTTCATGATTGTGTCCCACTTGTTGTTGATTCTTCACAAAAAAATTACAGTTTTATATCTTTATGTTTGAAGCCTGAAATGGGGCAAAAGGTCGCAAAGTTCAAGGGGGCCGAATACTTTCGCAAGGCACTGTATTTTCTTAGCATGTCTCTCTTCCCTAAATATGAATATGTCAGCTGCCAAAGCTGGTTAACTTTTAGAATTGAAAGCTTCAAGGTTATCATTTTTATCTGTGTTTTACTACAGTAAAAGTTTACTTTATGTATAAAATAAAAACTTAGAAAAGAAGGGTAAAAATAGTCTTTTTTAATATATTTCAGCTTTTATTCTTTTTGACTGGAAACATCCATGCACATATATACCCTTTTTTATGAAAGGAGAGGTGATTTCCACATCAATCAGTCACATGTTTACCTTCATTATTTTCCCTGCTATAAAAAAAGACAGTTGGGAGCTGATTGGCTGCTTTTGATCAATATCTACACTCTGTCACTGAAATATACGGTATGCATAAAATCAACTGTTGGCTGCAGAGCAGACCTGGAATATTCACCTCTCCTGCTCACACTGATGAAACTAGTGAAAGAAGCCAGCAACTGAAGATCCTGCAAAACCCATCACTTCCGGGTGTGTCAGATTCCTGGTCCTCTGCTGTACTCAGTGGTTCGTTTGATTGGCCCTCATGTCACTACTTTGTCCTGTAGTGTCTTAGGGGCCAGTTGGTAGAACTGCAGTGCACAGGGCAAACCAGGAAATCAGCACTGCTGAATGTGTTGTATTCTGCAGGATCTTCAGCTGGTGGTTTTGCTTCACTACTGCAGAAGTTGTGACGTCTTCTTTACAGGCAACAGTCTCTTTTAGTCTCTTTAACAGTACTAAGACATATCCCTGATGTCTCGTTTATCAGATTACAGTGGTAAAGAGTCTCAGGAAGAAACAGCCGGACAACAGGACCAACCTTGTGTGAAAGATCTTGTCTTGGCAAGGATGCAGCAGTATAAGAGGGCATCTCCTGTCCGAATGAAGCTGAATTCCTTGGAGGCCAATGGAGAACAAGGTGAGTGATTCCATAACAGATACTGTACATGATGATACATCCCCAGTGATTTAAAGCTCATCTAACCATACCCTTACTGTTCCTTTTTAAGTCGAAGCATTTAAAGTGGATGCAAATTTTCACACTGGTGGGGATCTGGCAATGGCTTTGCAACTGGACCTTAAGAAGCATTCAGGTGACCTACAAGATGAAGGACTCTTCTTCTGTCAGTTGTGTCAGAAAGACCTCACTGCCATGAGCAGCGTGCTGCGGGAACAGCATGTCAACAGGTGGGGCAAGAGAACATATTATTCCAGAGCACTACCTACCTATTCCTGGGTTTCTGAGACTTGTTTCATGATTTTGCAGGTGTCTCGATCAGAGTGAGGGTGTACAAGGTAATTCAGCTGCACTGGCGGTTCCCAGTTGTCCATTATGTGGAAAGCCATTCACCACAGAGAAGGCCCGTGCCTCTCACCTGAAGCGCTGCGCTGCCAAGTTGGAGGTGCCTGCACAGACGTTGTTGCAAGCTGTCCAGAGACAAGCTACTGAGACCGGCACAGAAGTACCAACAGGGTGAGAATGTAAACTTTGCATTATGATTGCATTCCAGGAGAAACAACTTTCCAAAAAAATAACTAATTTCTGTACTTGGGGCATCAGTTACTACAACTATAATCAAGGGTAAATCTTTGCAACATGGACACAGGCATCAATTAACCACTTGCCGACCTCCCGCCGCAGCCTGACGGCAACAAGGTGGCTCGTTATCGCAAACCGCCGTCACAGGACGGCGGCCGCGATAACTAGCAATGTGAGCGCGCGCGCCCGCATGCTCACTGTGCTCGGGGGGAGCCAGGGAGCGGGTACGGCGGACTCGATCGCCGCCGGCTACCCGCGATGGCCCCCCCGCACTGAAAGAACGGAGGTCCGTGTAAGTAAACACGGACCTCCTTTCTGTGAGAGGGGGAAGGGCTGTGATCACAGCCTTCCTCTACATGGAAGCTGTGATCACTTCCCTTCCCCAGCCAGGGCAGCCCACACACAGTTAGAACACGCCCAGGGAACACAGTTAACCCTTAGAGCGCCCCCCTGCAGGTTAACCCCTTCACTGCCAATGGCATTTACACAGTAATCAGTGCATTTTTATAGCACTGATGGCTGTATAATTGCCAATAGTCCCAAAAAAGTGTCAAAATGTTCCGACATGTCCGCTGCAATATCGCAGTACCGCTAAAAAATCGCAGATTGCCGCCATTACTAGTAAAAAATAAAAAAAAAATAAAACCCCAGAAATTAATTCTCATCATCCGTAAATGCAGCAAGTTTTGCGTAAACCAATCAATACACGCCGATTGCAATTTTTTTTTACCAAAAATATGAGGATGAATATAAATCGCCCAAAACCGATGAAAAAAATTGTTTTTTTATATTTTTTTTTTGGATTTGTATTTTATCAAAAAGTAATAAATTTGGGTCTTTTTGTAAAATTGTCGCTCTTCTTTTGTTTATAGCAGCGATTAGAAATGACGCAGAGGTGATCAAATACCACCAAAAGAAAGCTCTATTTGTGGGGAAAAAAGGACACAAATTTTGTTTGGGTACAACGTCGCAGGACCGCGCAATTCTCAGTTAAAGCGACGCAGCGCCGAATCGCAAAAAGTGCTCTGGTCCTAAAGTGTGAAATCCTTCCGGGGCTGAAGCGGTTAAAACCTGACAGATGTTCAAACCTTTCTCCACTGTTTTGGCTAGAATTCTGCTGTAAAGCTAAAGTGTGGCCATGAAACAAATGTAATTGGTTCTTTCTCCGGCCCACTCCTAAGCAATCTATATTCCTTGTTTAATACCTACTAAAACTTTTCTTAATCCATGGTCCCATGTTCTTCTGCCCTGCCAGTTTTAGTTGTCTTAACCAGTCCGCTTAAGCTAATATTTTTCCCTTTCCTCTCTTCAATGTCATTATCAACTGACTATTCTAATCAGTGTCATGGGGTGGGACATGGGCGCTGCTAGAAATGCACCGCATTGCAGTGCTGAAGATCAGAGGCCTAGAATGTCAGCTGTCCTGGTACCATGGTTTAAATTGAGTTTTAGGGGTTGTTAGGACTGTTATTTAAAAAAAATAATGTTTAAATTTACCTAGGATTGGTTGGGCCCAATTGTATTTTTTTTAACGTGGCCATGGAGTACCTTTAATCACTTGATTGCGGAAGGATTTTCCTCTCTTCGAGACCAGGTCATTTTTTGCTATTTAGCACTGTGCTAATTTAACTGGCGATTGTGCAGTCTTGCAAGGCTGTACACAAATTACATTTATATCATTCTTTTCACACAAATAGAGCTTTATTTTGGTGGCATTTGATCACCACTGGCTTTTTTTATTATATAAACGTAAAAAGTCAGAAAAGTTTGATTACAAAACAATATTTTCTACTTTTCTGTTATGAAACATATCCAATCAAAAACAAATGAAAAAGTTCAATTTTAGATCAATATGTATTCTGCTACATGTCTTTGGTAAAAGAAAAATCCCAATAACTGTTTAATAATTGATTTGTGTGAAAGTTATAGCATCTGCAAACTATGGAATATATACTGAATTTACGCAACTATGACGCTATACTGGTAATGGTGGTGATCAGTGACTTATAGCGGGACTGTGATAGGGTGGTGGCAGACCCTCTCAGGGAGGTAAACCAAGATCTCTGCTGGAGCAAGGTCATCTCTGTAGGTTGCTTACAGTGCTACCTATTTTTGCAGTAGCATTTATTCCTTTAACCTTCAGGCCATTCTGATCGGACAAAGCCCTGAAATTTACGTGTCAGAGCTTGCCAGCTCGCTCCCACTCCTCTATGCTTTCTTATTGGTTTATCACTATAAGCTGGCCAATTCAGGAGTTGTTGAAGATTTTCCCAATCGGAACACCCCAACGGGGAATGGGGACACTGAAACTGCTGCAGATATGAGTTACTTTAACAAAGCAGAGAGGGTGAAATAGACTTTGAAGTGTTTGTAAACCCTTACATAAAGTATCTAACAAAAGTGAGTACACCCCTCACATTTTTGTAAATATTTTATTCTATCTTTTCATGTGACAACACTGAAGATATGACACTTTGCTACAATGTAAAGTAGTAAGTGTACAGCTTCTATAACAGTGTAAATTTGCTGTCCCCTCAAAATAACTCAACACACAGCCATTAATGTGTAAACCGCTGGCAACAAAAGTGAGTACACCCCTAAGTGAAAATGTCCTTATTGAGCCCAATTAGCCATTTTCCCTCCCCGGTGTGACTCGTTAATGTTACAAGGTCTCAGGTGTGAATGGGGAGCAGGTGTGTTAAATTTGGTGTTATCGCTCTCACTCTCTCATACTGGTCACTGGAAGTTCAACATGGCACCTCATGGCAAAGAACTCTGAGGATATGAAAAAAGAATTGTTGCTCTACATAAAGATGCCAAACAATGACCACTGCCCACAACTATAACTGGCCTTTGCAGCAAGGAGCATTGGAGGGCAACAAACAGCAAAAACAAGGGCCAGGGATAAATCCAAGGCAAATATCAAGCTCTACTTACCGGCCAGCTGCTACTAACCAAACTAACCTGCCTAGTATGCGTTTAAAAACAGGGGTTTAGTTGCACAAATTTGCAAATGCATGTGTAACCTACAGGCCCCGCCAAGGCACCCTGTGATCTGTAGTCCTATCTCTGACTTGTAAGAGATTCCACAGTGGAAGCACATACATTCTAATAAGATAGGTGAAGGCAGATGGTTTGGAGGGGGCCGCACCCCTCCTTAAAGGTACAGGGGCACATTAAACACCCAGCATATAGCACAGTGGCAGCAAAGATGTCAATGCGTTGCCTGACCAAAAACAAACATACCAAACAATGACCACTGCCTACACCTATAACTGGCCTTTGCAGCAAGGAGCATTGGAGGGCAACAAACAGGGCCCTTGTTTTTGCTCTACATAAAGATGGCCTAGCCTATAAGAAGATTGCCAGCGGTTTAGACATTAATGGCTGTGTGTTGAGTTATTTTGAGGGGACAGCAAATTTACACTGTTATACAAGCTGTATACTCACTACTTTACATTGTAGCAAAGTGTAATTTCTTCAGTGTTGTCACATGAAAAGATAGAATAAAATATTTACAAAAATGTGAGGAGTGTACTGTATACCCAGTGAAGTGACTGGCCTCAGGTGATACACAAAGACGAAACCAATCCTCCTGTATAAGTTGTACCTGTTTATCTGCGGTCTTCTCTTCTCTACATCCATTAGAAGTCCAGAATTTATAAAGCTTGTCTGAGAGTTCAGAAAAATACGGGGGCTGAAGTTACTCTCTGCAGAGCTAACTGAGGAGAGCTGTGAGAGCTGATTGGGGGGAAGGGACCCCCCCCCCCCTTTTCACACAGCCCAGAGTAATGGAGCCGAGGCTGTCAATGAGCTGGTGGTCCCTCCCCTGTCACCTTTTTTTTTTCATGGTGTCGGGAAAACTTGTCAGAAGTGATTCATGCTGATAGCAGAGGAACAAACAGCTGACAGAAATGACACTTAGGCCCCTTATACACCTGTGTTTTGTGGCTTGAAGCCTGAAGCTACAAAACGCTAAAGGGGAAAAAAAAAATCAATGATTCTCTATGGAGGTGGTTCACATCTCCACTCCAAAATGCCTGAAGCCAACGGCCTGAAGCTCAAACAAGTTCTGGAGCTTTTTTTTCGGGCAGATTTGAGCTTTTTTCTGCTTTTTACATTGGTGACTTTTTGACCTGTAAACGACATGCCCAGGTGTGAATGCAGTCTTAGAGCTCTGGATTGAGACAAGCACACACTATAGAGGGATATGCTTTGTTCATATTTCATGTCTGAGGTTTACAACCACTTTTGTTAGCTTATATTTTTTTTTATGCAAGATCCATTTTAACACAGATTTAGGTGACTATGATAGTAATGGACAGGACAGGAATGTGTCCAATGTCTTTTTTGTTTTCTCCTGCCAGGCACTGTATGATTACATAGGGTTAGGCCTCTGATCACCATGTTTTACCTGTGGGTTACATGCATCTTACAGAAGAATAATCAATAAGTTCAAGACTGTGTCTATGCTAGAGAATTCTACTCTCTCTGATAAAAGTTCTAGCAGAACATTGCAGATAATTCAAATAGTACTGTGTACTGATGATTGTCCTCTGATAGGCCTTCTGTAAAATATACAAGCTGCTGTGTGTTTCTTTGCATCACCTCAGTATCATTTTATATACAGGTGACATATTTAAGTTATCCTGAGTTGTTTTACAGTATACGTGGTGAGTTGCCATGTCACAACAAAAAACTGTTACAACCAGAAAAAAAATGTTCACCTGGATTGTCTTGATGATTACACTGGAGGAAACTTGATTCTCATTACTTATTGGCTTTAGTGTTTCTCTTGGGGCAAATTGTTTCCTAAAGAATAAAATATAATACATTTATGCAACCATAAGTTTGTACATATGCATATATCTTTCTTTTATGGATAAGGCCCCCTTAGGTGGAGGTCGTTCTGTGACATCAGGATGTTGGTATTTCACTTTCACAAATGTGAGCTCTTCTCCAATGTAAAGGACAGCTTCCAAGAGGGAACCGGCACCTGGATCTGTCTGCTGAGGAACAGCCAACATCCTGCAAGTTCGCCAGGAGCCTGTATGCAGTACTTACAAACAAAATAAATTACTTTAATTTCTCGGACATCACGGAACACAGAGCAGGCTATATATGCATATATATACTGGGTTTATACGGCACCTATAGGTGAATGGACACTGGCAATCAAACAAAAAAACAGGAAGTTCCCCCTCCTATATAACCCCTCCCACACTGGGAGCACTTCCGTTTTTTCGCAAGTGCCTTGAAGGTTGATGGTCACTTCTACATCTCTATAGAACTTCTATGCTGGTTCCCACACAGGTTCTTTTAGAATCAGGGACAGCCTTCATACATTTCAAACGGCATTAAGCTAAGATAAATGGTACCCGGGAAGACAGAAGAAACTGCAAGGTTTTGCCTGTAAGCGACAATATACGGCGCTGGATCCTGCGTTTAGGTAAACCTGGAATACTGAACCAAGGTACGCCTGCAGGGTGCTATACATGTCCAAGGAAGTGGACCCTCAGAATGGGTACCCGGTTCTTGAAGGTCCTTGAGACAAAGCCCGCCATGATGGGTGAAGGTTGGGCCTGCAGTCTCCAGGCCCTGCGGCGGGAATGGCGAGTAATCCCCAATGGGGATAATGTTACTGAACCCAGCTGGCTTCCTGCAAACATAGGAAAAAATTTGTTTAAAATTTCCCTCCTTTTGCCTGCACTTCTTTTTTCTCACCACCAGATGGCTCGGCTAGAAAGACACAATCATGCTTGTTCTTGCCTGCAGTTCCTGTGAAGCTGCCACCAGGGGGAGCCTGTGCCAGTACTAATCTGTCTTTTCACTAGGTAAGTGAATGGACGTTTGCAGGAAGTTACGAGAGGGCTGGAGAGCAGGCTAAAGATCCTCCTGGTGACACGTGAGTCTAGGGGTGGGAGCTGAGTCAGGCTGGGCAGGAATCTGGGTTCAGGGAACGTGGGCAAAGCGGTGCATGCACTAGCAGCCATGGCTTCCAAGAAGCACGGGGGGAGCGAAGCTGGCTGTAATAAAGCTAGAGGCACAGGTGTGTTACCACAGCCCTTGCTGAGACTAGACAGACCACTGTTGCTATTGCTTCCCCTGAGAGACTAGGAGCGACCGGGCTATCTGAGCTGCTGCGAGTGTCTGGTATGGTAGCTGACCCCTCATCTGTTTCCTCAAAGTATGATACTAAAGATGAGCTGTCGGCAGCCTTACTGAGTGTAAAAACCAGGATTGCTGGTATGATTGCTTCTACCACACAGGGTGAGAAGGGTGACATGTCTCCTTCCCCTAACCCTCCGATTCTGGAGTGAGAATCGGTTGATGAGGAAGAGGAGGTAGTTACAGGGGATCTGGCAAACACTTCTGCTTCAGAGTCCTGAGCCTAAAGAATCCCCAAGGCCTCTCAATCTCAGAGGCTGCTGATCCTGGTAGTTACACATAAGGTACGTGCAGCATTCAGGTTACCTCCAGCAGAGATTCCTGTGGATGTGTATTCCTCCCTTGGGTCATTAAAATACCACAAGGTGTGAGGGGGCGTGGCCTGGAAGGCAATGGAGTAGGTCGCACGAGGAGTGAGCTCCGCGATACACTACTGCTTCTGAATACACCATGACACTAGCAAATAGTCTAGCCAGTACCGACTGACCTACTACTGCCCATGGCACCCCTACTGCGATGTCCCCGCCGAAGAAAGCACCAGAGGCCGCCAGCCAGCTTGCGAAACTCTGCCGCCAGGATAAGGACATACAGGCCGAAGATGGCGCCGGGACCTCTTCTTCAGAGCAACGGCCGGCGGCGGACACTGAAGAAATCCTTGAAGCCGTCTCTCTCTGCCAGAGCACCCTTACCACCAAGATAGATGAGATGAAGGTTGAGATCTCTCTTATCAGGCATGATGTCTCTAAGCTAAGGGACAGGGTGAAGGAGGCAGAGGATCGCGTGAGTGCAGCTGAGGACATCATCCATCCACTCCGCCATGCCACTGACGACCTGCATAGAGAGGTGCAACAGATCGCGCTCAAACAGGACGACATGGAAAATCGTCTCAGACGGTGCAACCTCCGCTTTGTCGGGCTTCCCGAGAAGGCGGAGGGTACAGATGCATAGACGAGGCCTTTTCCATTACATTCGCGGTGGAGCGCTCCCACCGAATTCCTGCACGGTCTCCACCGGTGGGGGCTCCGCCGTGGACGTTCATCACCAAGTTCCTGAACTTCCGGGACCGGACTGAATCCTCCGCCTGACTAGAGAAAAAGGGAACATCTTCAACGGAGCGCACATCGCGGTGTTCCCTGACTTTTCCAGGGAGGTCCAGCGGCAGCGCTCCCACTTCCAGGAGGTCAAGAGACGGCTGCGGAGCAAGAATATCAAATACGCTATGCTTACTCTTACGATCACTGACAGACGCAGCTCTTCTTATGACACATGGGGTTATGCTCATATCACCAGGAGTAGACTAGGCAAAAATAAAACAAAAGCATAGGTTGGCCCCTCCCAAGGGGCCGTCCTCACTTTAGCATATAATCCTCCTGCTCTGCATAGCACATCAGTTTTTATTGCCTAGTGCAAGGAGTAGACCCGGTTCCCTATGGGATCTGTGGTCTCCTGAAGGTTTTTCAGATGAAGACTGCTATCAGGAAGCTGACTGGCGGTATAGAGGATATCTAGAATCCAAAAACTTTCCCCAGTCCGGCCAACGTCTATGCGAGCTACCCTTAGCGGGGGCACGCCGCATTGCGCCCGTTCCGTGCGGGCGGCCAGTGGCTAATCCCACTAGAGCCTAGTGACTGGTTCTGTTCCTGTCCAGGGGCCTGGCCAGCAGCATGCCTCTCTGTGAGGAGGTAAGTCTGCTCCAGGTGGCTACCCGCTGCGCCCATCGGATCGGTGAGTAGATCCCTCTTCCGTCTTAGAGCGTGGAGAGTGGACACCTGGGCAGCTTCTAAGGTAGCCGGCCGGTGGGGGCCTATTAGTGGGGACGCATCTAGGGTGGTCATCTCCCGTACCCCCCCCCCCCCTCCGCACTACCACACCCCGCACTGACCGTTCGGAGACTGCATTTGGCGGTTCGCCGCCATTCAGTGTGGATCACCGTTCGCTCGTCCGCCGACCGCACCATTTTGCCGTAGCTCGGGTTGTGTTGATGACAGCAGCCATTGTTTGGTAGCCCATGCGGTTTCCAGCCTGTCCTCTGGCGGCCCCCAGTGGTCATTCTTGGTATTACAGGAAGTGATAAAAACAGCAGAAGCACTTCCGTTTTTGCTTGGACAACGTGGCTGACAGACGGCGGTGCAGGCTCTTGAAGTGCAGTGTATTTTTGGCATTGCTCATTCCGGTCACAGTGCTGAGGCATTTAAAACAGCAAGTATAGCTGGCTATCCCTGGGTGCTGGTAGCTGTGGGTGCAATCCTCCCGGGTCTCCCTGGCTGATTGGTGGGGTAGAGGTGGTGGTCACACAGTGGGGGTGCCGGCAGTGCTATGGCAGGGGTACCTGCGGAGCAACAATCCACCCCGGGAACCTTTGTGTCCTTGGAACAGCTGAGGGCGGTATTTGGGGAGTTCTTTCCCCGGGCGGGGGACCCAATTCCGGGGGGCCCCAAAAAAAGCCCGCCCCCCGTCATTCTTCGGGGGAGAATTCGGAAGCAGAGAGCGCCTCGGTGGTCACGGGAACCCCCGCGGACCTGTCAGAGGGTGAACTGATACCCTCAGACGGCGAAGGTGGTCAGGAGGCTCCATTTTAGCGTGACAAAGCAATAGTGGCCGATTTGATCACTGATATCCGCGACTCCATGCTACTTGACCAAGCAGGGGAGTCGCTTGAGTCCACATATATTTGTGGATCGCTTAAGCCCTCTAGGTCCCCTAGGGCCTACCCTTATGATCAGGTGTTTGAACAGGCGGGGTTCAAGGAATGGCTACGGCCGCAAAATTCCTTTGCTTTACCCAAAAGCTTTGCTGTTCGCTACACCTTTGAGGATAGCTTTACTAAGAGATGGGCTTCCCCAGCAGTGGACCCACCGGTGGCCCGTCTAAATAAGGCAACGACCATTACCTTGGAGGGGTCTCCATGTTTTAAAGAGGCGGCCGATCGCCGCACGCAAGCAGTGTCTAAGGCACTGTTCTTGTTGGCTGGGTCAGCCATGCGGCCAGCTCTGGCGGCTGTTATGGCGGCGCAATCTCTTCACGAGCACGCTGCCACACTACACATCGGTTTAACTTGTGAGTGTGCACAGGCTGAGGTGCAACGTGCACAACACTTGGAAGAAGGTCTCCGCTACATATGCGATACGGCCTTGGACCTGCTTCCCATACTGTCAAAAATGTCTGTTTTTGCAATTATTATCAGGCGGGTGCTGTGGCTCCGCTCTTGGTCGGGCGACCAGGCTTTGAAGAAAGCTCTTACAGATCTTCCCTTTCAGGGAGCGCGTCTGTTTGGCCCACAATTGGATGAAATCATTAAGGATTTCACGTTAGGGAAGAGTACTTTCCTTCCGGAGCCAAAACGGCGGGATTTTCGCCGTAGGCAGGGTCCTGTTTCTTCAGGTCAGAAGAAGTTTTCGTGCACCCGGCTCAGCGGGTAAGGGCTTCAAGTCCGGTAAGGCTTCTGCTCGGTCCAGTAAAAGGCCCTGGCAACATAAGTCCGAAAAAACAAAGGATAAGTCAACCTCTGCATGATGGGTTGCCCCCGCCCGACTCACGGGTGGGGGGCCGGTTGCTTGGGTTCGCAGACAGATGGGCTGCCCGCATCACCGATCGGTGGGTGCTGGAGGTGGTGTCCTCCGGGTACAGGATAGAGTTCATCTCTGTACCCCCAGAAAGGTTCTTCCCTTCAAACTTAAAACTCCCTCAGGGGCGTCGGGAGGCGCTTCTGGGCACCGTTCGGGCGCTTGCCGAACAGGGGGTGATTGTACCGGTACCCGTGGTGGAAAGATTTCACAGGTTTTACTCAAACCTCTTTGTGGTGCCCAAAAAGGGCGGTGTCAGGCCAGTTCTGGTCCTGAAGGCACTAAACTGCTTTGTAAAGACAAAGAGATTCAGGATGGAGTCCATCCGCTCGGTCGTGGCTGCCCTGCACCAAGGGGAACTCATGGCATCCCTGGATATCAGGGACGCGTATCTTCACGTTCCAGTTTGTCGCAGTCACCAGCGTTTTCTACGCTTCGCAGTGGGAGATCTACATTACCAGTTTGTGGCACTTCCCATGGCTTCGTCTCCTCGAGTGTTCACCAAGGTGGGTATCGCGGTGATAGCGTACCTCGACGATTTACTCCTGAGAGCAGGGTCAGCTGCGGCTCTGGAGGAGAATGTGATGATCACGGTGTCCACGTTAAAAGAATTCGGTTGGCTGATCAACCTGCAGAAGTCATTGTTGACTCCATCCTACCGGCTGGAATACCTGGGTCTGATTCTGGACACGGTGCAGGCAAGGGTGTTTTTACCGCTGAGCAAGCTCCTGACATTACAGGCAGCAGTGCGAACCCTGTTATCACGCCAGTGGTCCTCACAGTTCTGTATGCGAGTGTTTGGGCTTATGGTGTCGGCGTTCAAAGCGATACCTTACGCCCAGAGTCACACTCGGCTCTGCAGAAGGCGATCTTGTCGCAATGGGACAAATCTCCCCTATCCCTAGACAGACTGATCAGGTTGGATTATCAGTCCCAAGGATCCTTGATTTGGTGCATTCGGGCTCCAGCCCTAAAATTGGGAAAATGTTTTCTCCCCCTCAATTAGTCGATAGTAATGACGGATGCCAGCCTGTCGGGCTGGGGAGGGGTCCTGGGGCAGTTCTCTGCCCAGGGTCGTTGGTCAGTTCAGGAAGCTTGCCTTCCAAAAATGTACTGGAACTGAGAGCGATCAGGCTTTGTCTGTCCCATTGGTCGGCGAGGCTGCGAGGCCTCCCTGTCAAGGTTCAGTCAATTCCACGTCTGTGGCATATGTGAAACATCAGGGCAGAACGAGAAGCTCGGCAGCAGCCGCGGAGGCGGCTCTGATCCTTCGGTGGGCTGAACTTCACGTGCCAGCTCTCTCTGCAATCTACATTCCAGGCGTGGAAAACTGGCAGGCGGACTTTCTCAGCCGCCGGACTCTGGATCAGGGGGAGTGGTCCCTACATCCAGCACACCAGAGGTGGACCTCATGGCCTCCAGGTTCAATCACAAGGTACAGACCTTTGTGTGCAGAACAAGAGATCCGTTGGCGGTCGCCTCGGACGCACTGGTAGCACCCTTGGGTCGGTATCGGCTACTGTACATTTTTCCTCCCCTAAAGCTTCTACCACGGGTTCTGCGCAGGATAGAAGCAGAGGGAATCCCGACAATCCTGGTAGCTCCGGATTGGCTTCGGCATCCTTGGTACGCTGACGTGGTGCTGATGGTGACAAATGTTCCGTGGCGTCTTCCGATTCGCGGAGACCTACTGTCTCAGGGGCCCTTCTTGCACCCTGCTTTACCCTCGCTGGCTTTGACGGCTTGGCTATTGAGTCCCAGGTGTTGAGGGATAGGGGTGTCTCGGACTACGTGATCCCTACTATGATTGAAGCACGTAAGGGTACTTCACGTAAGATTTATCATAGGACCTGGAAGGCCTATATTGCCTGGTGCGAGACAGGGGGTTGGAACCCCCGCTCTTATACAGTGTCCAGAGTACTGACTTTTTTACAGCAGGGACTGGACAAGAACCTGGCGTTAAGTACGCTTAAGGGTCAGGTTTCGGACCTGGCGGTTCTTTTTCAACGGCCCTTGGTGTCACATTCGTTGATCCGTACATTTGTACAGGGTGTACGTCGTGGCCCCTCGGATACGGTCGCCTCTGGCACCGTGGGATTTGAATCTGGTGCTTTCTGTGCGGCAGAAGCCACCATATGAAAAGATCAGGGACATTCCCTTGCGACTGTTGTTGCAGAAAGTGGCCTTTTTGGTGGCTGTTACATCCGCTAGGCGGGTGTCCAAGTTGGCAGCATTATCCTGCAAGTCACCTTACTTGGTCCTTCATGAGGACAAGGCGGTTTTGCGACCTTAACCTTCGTTTCTTCCGAAGGTGGTTTCTTCTTTTCATTTGAATGAGGATATTGTTCTTCCCTCATTGTGCCCGCACCCGTCGCATCCCAAGGAATTTGAACTGCATTCGTTGGATGTAGTGAGGGCTTTGCGGGTGTATTTGATTTTTACAGCTTCTTTTCGGAAGTCTGATTCTTTATTTGTGCTGACGGAAGGGTGGCGCAAAGGCATGGCGGCTTCGTCAGCTACCATTTCTCTTTGGATCAGGAAGACCGTGACTCTTGCATATGAGGTTTGGGGCAAGGTTCCCCCGTTTCCAGTCACGGTTCATTCCACCAGGGCAGTTAGTACTTCCTGGGCGTTTAGACACCAGGCCTCGGTGTCTCAGGTGTGCAAAACGGCTACTTGGGCCTCAGTGCACACGTTTACTAAGGTTTACAAGATTGATGTTTCAGCATCTGCGGATGCTGCCTTTGGCCGCAAAGTATTACAAGCGGCAGTTTAGGCGCAGATGGCTCCGCCTGAGAGGGCTTTTTTGTTGGGTACAGTTGTTATAGTTTGCCCACCCCTCTTGATTGGCACAGCTTTGGGACAACCCCATGTGTCATAAGAAGAGCTGCGTCTGTCAGTGAACGTAAGAGTAAAAGGGATTTTATTATAACTTACCGTAAAATCCTTTTCTCAGAGTTCACTGACAGACACCCACCCCTCTGTGGAGTTTGTACGGCTTGTTACGAACTGATGTGCTATGCAGAGCAGGGGAATTATATGCTAAGGTGGGGACAGCCCCCTGGGAGGGGCCAACCTATGCTTTTGTTTTATTTTTGCCTAATCTACTCCTAGTGATATGAGCATAACCCCATGTGTCATAAGAAGAGCTGCGTCTGTCAGTGAACTCAGAGAAAAGGATTTTACGGTAAGTTATAATAAAATCCCTTTATTCCCCGCACGCTTGAGGATGGAGGAAGAGAGGGGCGTGTGCAGTTCTTCGACAATCCTGAGGCGGCGTCCTCGTGGCTAGATGGCTGACCATGACCACATTCGGACTTGCACCACTGAACTGTGAGTACTTACCTAGTATCGATTAACTAGATGCCCCTGTCCTCCCCCTCCACACCACCCTCCGACAGAACCCTGTCTTGGCCATTTGATCTTTCCCCTGCTCCTGGACATCGAATAGGTGGCATTCCTCTCTTTCCTCACCAAATCCTAGGCATGCAGAGGGCAGCAATGACGCCCGGCCCACGGAGGGAACTGCGTGCAGATACTGCTTAATTTGGTGCCAACATCTACCCTAGACTCCCCCTCTTTCTCCTCGGTTCTGAGCAGCCCACTTTACCCTGTCTTTGATTCACAAAGTACTATCCTTATCAGCTGACTACAGGAGAATGTCAGCTCCTATCTACTAACGTTACTGCTGCACCTCTATTGTTTTGGACCAGTGGACTGGTCGCCCCCTTAAAGCTACTCAGCTGGGTCTGGAGCGGCAGAGGCCATATGTTCGAAGCTCTCATTGCGTTGCAATCCCAACCTGTGGATACTCCACCACCAGCGCGGTTTCGGTGCTGACAGTTGCCGCTCAGACCCCAATTCGGGATTCATATGCTCACACCATGTTGGGGAGGTGATGAGCTGGGTATTTGTGACTTTGCTCCAGTTGAGCGTTTGTTATGTAAATTGATTATCCTGCATTATGGTACAATGTCTTGCTGCGGGGCCATACACATGGACTCGTGTCTTCACTACCGATGGGCTAACGCCCGATGTCCAGAGAATGTATTTCTATATGTGTCCGCTCTGATCCGACGCGCCATGGGCTATCCTTCTTTATGTTGCATACCTTTATTATGGCTACTCTGAAATTCCTGACCTGGAATACCCTTGGCCTGTGAGATAAAATTAAACGCACGGCCGTGCTTAAATATCTTAAAACACAAGGGGCACAAATTATCGCACGGAAACTCATGTCACGGGTCACCTGCTAGCTGCCCTCCGTCACCCCTGGATAGTGCATACCCCTATGTCAAGGGGGGTCTCTCTCCTGGTGGCCAAGTCAGTCCCCTTTGCGCTGATGTCTATGGTCTCGGATCGGAGCGGACGATACGTGTTTGTGCATGCTGCTATTCAGGGATCCCCACTGCTTATCCTGGCTTGCTATATCCCCCCCCCCCCCGTACAGCTCAGAGGTTGTCAATGAGGGCCTCACCTTTATGGCCCAGTATCCGGCAGTCCCGGCTGTGTGGATGGGGGACCTCAACATGACCATGACCCCTGCTCTTGATCAAGTGCATAGGGATAGGGGGGAGCCTCCGCCTCAGGGACACACCAGACTACAACGAATCTTAACAGATTTTTCACTGGTAGATACATGGAGACACCTCAATCCCACTGATAGAGCATACTCCTGTTATTCTGCCAGCCACAATACAATGTCCCGCATTGACTATATCTTAATTTCCAGATTACTGGTGCCAGCTTTGGCGGGGGCTGGATTCGCCCCACAAATTCTGTCTGACCACGCCCCCTGTTGGGTGGAACTTAGGCTGCTGGGGCACCCCCCCCCCGCCTCTGGAAACTGAACCCCTACTGGCTATCTGCATTGGAAGACCATGGGTATATAGTGGAGGAATTTAAATAGTTTTTCCGCCACAATCAGGGTGCCTCAGCATTTGGGGTAGTGTGGGAATCGTTTAAACTACACGCCTGTATGATCCTCACTACTAGGATCAACAGGCTCAAAAGATCCACCTCAGCGATACTACAGGCCTCTACAGACAAACTCTGCGATTTAGTGCACGAACATACTCAACACCCATCCCCCGAGGCACTGATGAGAGCCAATGCACAGAGCCGTGTAGTCACTCAAATGCATATAGAAAAGTCCAAACGACACCTCTTTTTTGCTAAACAGAAGCTTTTTGAACATGGTGAGCGGGCAGGAAAGCTGCTGGCATACCTGGTTCATATGGACAACAACCCCCCTGTGGTAGTATCACTACTAGATGCCACAGACCAGCCCATCACTGACCCTGCCCAGGTAGCGGATGAGTTCAAATTCTTTTACCACGCCCTATACACTTCCCAGGCCACATATAGTGAACGGGACACTAGGACCTTCCTTAATGATATCCCTGTGCCTCGCCTTAGGGCGGCGCAGGTAGCGTCACTCGAGGTCCCCATAACCATAGAAGACATAGCGACAGCAGTGTCACAACTGGCTAAATCTAAGGCCCCCGGGCCTGACGGCCTCCCCTTGGAATTCTATGGCACCTACTCAGATTTCCTGATCCCAAAGCTGCAACTCCTATACCAACATATCTTTGATACGGGTACTCTCCCACCCTTCATGACCGAAGCCAGGATAGTAGTCATTCCAAAACCAGGCAAAGACCCCAACTACCCTGAATAATACCGCCCCATCTCCTTACTTGCCCGTAGACATTAAAATTTTAGCCATAATCCTGGCTACCCCTCTCAATAAGGTAATTCTGTCCCTAATTCACCCAGACCAAATGGGCTTTATGCCCGGGAAAAATATGGCCATGAATATCAGACGCTTGTTCTCTAACCTCCAGGTGACACATGATAATACAGGCTCCAGGGTGGTGGTGACACTCGACGCCGCTAAGGCATTCGATTCCGTGGAATGGCCATACCTGATGGAGTGCCTACGCCGCTTCGGGTTTGGCCTACGTTTCATCAGATGGGTAAAACTACTATATAGTTCCCCCCAAGGCCCGTGTACTTGTTAATGGATACCTGTCTGAGCAATTTACTCTGGAAAGGGGAACTCGACAGGGATGCCATCTTTCTCCCCTACTATATGCCCTGGCGGCGGAACCATTAGCCATAGCGATACGCGCTCACCCTGACATCTCGGGATTGCGGATTAACGATAGGGAGGAAAAATTTGGGGTGTACACAGATGACACTATTCTTTACAAATGGACTCAGGCAGTACAAGCAGCCCTACAGACTATAGAAGAGGTTGGACGACACTCAGGCCTACGTATAAATTGGTCCAAATCAAAATTTTACCTATAGACCTTTTTCCCTCCCCCTTGCAGAACCCTTCACTCCCCTTGTCTAAGGTGTCCTCTATTAAGTATCTGGGGGTGACGGTTACCAGGTGTCTATCGGATTATTACTCTCTCAACCTAGAACCCCTAATAGCCCTAACTAAACATAAAACCCAAATATGGTCCAAATTGCCCCTAGGAGTTATGGGTCGCATAAACATATTAAAAATGATTCTTCTCCCAAAAATTCTGTATATGCTGTGGCACTCCCCCCTTTATATTCCCCTTAAATTTTTCAAAGTACTAGAAACCATACTGAACACGAGACAAACTGTCCTGGGTAACCCTTAAAAACTCCATCTCCTCAGGAGGAGCAGCAGTCCTAGACCTCCGAGGCTATTATATCGCCTCCCAATTGTCCCATATTTACCACATTACCAAAACTGAAAACTCACGTTGTCACTCCCTAATATGTCAGCCCCCCGCACACCCAGCTCATACCCCGTTACAGGCAATACTTAGAAACCACCCACAGGACTCCCCTTCTAAATTTAATGATGGGATGCTGACGCACCACCACAGACTATGCGCCATTGCTCTACAGAAAACGGACACCCCACCTGTTCATTCACATACACCACTTTGGCACAACACCTCCCTACCAGAACTTATGACAATTCCAGACCCAAACTTATAGGTGGGTCGAGGTATTCTGCACATACATCATGTGATGACACTGAACGGACCCAAAACGTTCCAATCTCTTAAGGAGGAATTCTCTCTCCCCAACAAATTCCTATTCCAAAACCTGCAACTCCGCCACACTTTACAGGCCCAATTCTCGACCACCCTTCTACAATTGGACACTCCTCCGATCCTGACTATAGTTCTAGGATCCAAACCCACCAAATGATTTTGAGGCTCTACACATTCATACGACTCCCACAGGAAAATAAAGTTGCCTATGGAGCCAAAACCATATGGGAAAAAGTATTGGGTGAGATGACAGACGAGGATTGGGAGGAGAATCTCAGTAGTGTCAAAACAGCGTCCCCTAGGGTATCTGACAGGCTCACCCAACTATATATAATACACTAGGCGTATGTCACCTCCGTGACGCTTGCCCGATTCCAACCCAATCATAGCCCATTGTGCCCACTGTGCAACTCCACAGTGGGCACCTTCTTTCACATGATATGGTCGTGTCTGGGTATGCAGCCATATTGGATCCAGATTCCTGCATGATATTATGGGATCACCGGTCTCTCTGGACCCGAAGCTGTGTATTCTTGGATTGCACCCAGACCTGGAGATAGATAAATTCTTGATCAATGAAACACTATTTTTGGCGAGAAAAGTGATCGCCCGCTCCTGGATGAGGGCTCAACCCCCTACTATTCAGAATTGGAAACGTGAGGTTAATGCTACCCTTCCATATAAAAAAATAATTTACCAGAATAGAGGTTGTCCTGTCAAATTTTCCAGGGTATGGGATAGATGGTTGTCAGATGGTGAAACCTGTGACTAGAGAGTCATGTGGGAACAGTATACATATGGTCTGGCTGGGGACAATCGACCCTACTGTATGTGTGCTCACCTAGCCTCATTCATGTAATGTACGCCCAATAGAACCTGCCTTTCTCATCCGCCCTTTTTCTTTTTTTTTTTCTTCTTTCTCCTTTTGGTATTTATTTTTCCTCAATGATACGACGCTATGTATAAATGCCTTGCAGGATTAGTTCTTACTCTCTATATTTAATGTTTTAATGACATGTACCCTATGTTCTAAACAGCAATAAAGTTGTTTTACACAATTAAAAAAAAAATACCACAAGGTGTGCAGGGATTCGCTTTGCACTCTCTCCTTGAGAGGGTGATATATGCTAACTGGGTGCACCAGACAGATTGTTTGCTCCTTCTAATATATCCTATGCAGGAAAGCTTTTTGAAAAGGGGGAGTACCAGCTGTCCATGCAGCAGACACATCCCTAAGTAAATACCTGGCCTGCGTAGTCACTCCCCAGCGGGCTTCATACACATCTTTTGGGAATGCCCCCTGATAGCTAGATATTGGGAGGATGTATTTTCTGTGATCAGGTCAGTTACTAAAGGGGTCTTGGTGCCGTCGGTGAGGTTGTGCCTGGTGGAGGAGATAGCGCCCACGGTGGCTGAAAGGACACTTTATAGTCTTCTGCTGTTTTATGCGAGGAAGGCTATACCCATGTCATGGAAAAAAGTTCCCCCCCTTCCTTGGGTTTTTGGGAAAACCTAATAAATATGAATCTCCCGCTATATAAGGAAACATACAAGCATAGGGGGTGTCATAGGAAATATCTGAAGGTTTGGTCAAGATGGCTGGATGACCCTAGCACTGCCACCATGAAGGAGGGATAGAATTTGCTTGAGTTCAGCTAGCTTTAACATGAAGCATTTCCTGGTACTACAACTACCCAACTGGGTGACCCGGTGCTGGATGGGGCCTTGGTCCTATATAATGTAAGAAGGTTGAGAGTGAGCCACACCAACAATCCAAACTCATTACTGGTTAAATCCAATGCTGCCTCAGTGCTTTTTAGCGTGACTAGGAAGGCACGTTTACGTTTGCAGGGTTGGCTGTTATGGTAATTTGTTATGTATCTCTACATGATGTATGTACCTTGTCGGCTCTGTGCCAAGATTGTTTGACTTGTGTGTCGGATGTATGACCTTTCAAATAATTAATAAAAAGAGTTTAAAAAAAAAAATACCTGGCCTGCCCTGTTGATAATGCCCAGGTGTTAAGGACGATTCCGATAAAAAGCTGGAGCCTTATTAAAGGCTTCTTTTTCTTTGGCTGGGCATTGGAGCATAATTTTAAATTTTTTTTTACTGTTCTGAAGCAGCATAGAGGCCGCATTGGATGCACATGTGCTTGGATCATTCTGCTTGGGGCCGGTTGCAGTTGAACAGGGGCATGCTTGCAAACTGGCTTAAACGAATAGTTGCTAAAAAAGCACGGTTGCCTAAATGAATGTTTGCTGGAGCACTTGTTTGCTTAACCGCTTGCCGACCGCTGATCGGCAATTGACGGCGACAAGGTGGCTCGTGAGCGCAAATCGCCGTCATACGACGGCGGCCGCGCTCACTGTGTTCGGGGAGGGCCAGGGAGCGGGTGCGGCGGCTTCGACTGCCGCCGGCTACCCGCGATGGCCCCCCCCCGGAGCGAAGGAGCGGAGGTCCGTGTATGTAAACACGGACCTCCGCTCTGTGTGAGGGGGAAGGGATGTGATCACAGCCTTCCTGTATACGAAGGCTGTGACCACTTCCCTTCCCCAGCTAGGGCAGTCCCCCTACAGTAAGAACACGCCCAGGGAACACAGTTAACCCTTAGAGCGCCCCCTGCAGGTTAACCCCTTCACTGCCAATGACATTTACACAGTAATCAGTGCATTTTTATAGCACTGATCGCTGTATAAATGCCAATGGTCCCAAAAAAGTGTCAGAATAGTCCAACATGTCCGCTGAAATATCGCAGTACCGCTAAAAATCGCAGATCGCCGCCATTACTAGTAAAAAAAAAATAATAATAAAAACCCCAAAAATGAATTCTCATCATCCGTAAACGCGACCACTTTTGCGCAAACCAATCAATAAACGCCGATTGCGATTTTTTTTTATCGCAAATATGAGGAAGAATATAAATCGGCCAAAAACTGTGAAAAAAATGTTTTTTTATATTTTTTTTTTGAATTTGTATTTTAGCAAAAAGTAAGAAATTTGGGTTTTTTTGCAAAATGGTCGCTCTTCTTTTGTTTATAGCGGCGATCAGAAATGACGCAGAGGGGATCAAATACCACCAAAAGAAAGCTCTATTTGTGGGAAAAAAAGGACGCAAATTTCGTTTGGGTACAACGTCGCACGACCGCGCAATTGTCAGTTAAAGCGACGCATCGCCGAATTGCAAAAAGGGCTCCGGTCCTAAAGCAGCAAATCCTTCCGGGGCTGAAGTGGTTAAACCACGTTTGTTAAAAATATGTTTGTTAA
>BLSH010507548.1:120867-132522 GCA_018402905.1 Glandirana rugosa
AGTCCGTACACAAATACATTTTGCACGTCCGTAGACAAATACGTGTTGTACGTAAGTGTCCGTAGTCCACAGAGACGTAGTACACACGATACGTAGTACGCTGGATACGTCTGTGGAAGGAGACCTCTGTGCGTGGGTACGTCTGTTCAGAGTTACGCTGTGTCCGGGTTCGCTGTACGCAGAGATACGCTGGGCCTGGGTACGCTGTACGCAGGCACACTGGGCCCGGATACGCTGTGCTCAAAGATACGTTGTGCGTGGATACGCTGTATTCAGAGATACGTTGTGTTCAAATACGTTGTGCTCGGACATACGCTGGGCTCAGATGTGCGGTACAACGTCGCACGACCGCGCAATTGTCAGTTAAAGCGACGCATCGCCGAATTGCAAAAAGGGCTCCGGTCCTAAAGCAGCAAATCCTTCCGGGGCTGAAGTGGTTAAACCACGTTTGTTAAAAATATGTTTGTTAAACTTGATTGTTAAAACACGTGGGCTAAAACACAGGGTTGCAAAGCAACACGTCGTGTAGACTCGGGTCGCATACAGGCTCGTGTTGCATAAACTTGTGTTGCATAGAGACTTATGTCGCATAGGTGCGTGTTGCATAGAAACTCGTGTCGCATAGGCCCGGGTCACACGGACGCATGTCGCATGGGTCCGGGTCGCATAGAGACGCATGTCGCTTGGGCCTGTGTCGCATTGAGACTTGTCTGCATGGGTGCGTGTCTCCAGAGGAAGGTGTCTGCATAGGTCGCATGATGCATAGCACACATGATGCAGAGACACCTGATGCCTGTGAATGCATGTTGTGCATAAACAGATGCCTGCACGTTTTACATAAACACATGCCTGATTGCTTACTACTCGAACCTATTACGGTCCCGAAGCAAAACGGGGAGGTAAGGCCTATTCTAGCTCTCTAGGTCCTAAACCAATTTTTTGTGGTACGGCCCTTCCGCATTGAGTCAATCCGCTCAATGATTGCCTCGCTCCAGGAAGGAGATTTTTTTGCCATCAATAGACATCACGGATGCATATTTGCCCGTGCCAATTTTGCTACCTCATCAGTGGTTTTTGGGTTGTGATAGAAGAATGACACTACCAGTTCTGGCTCTGCCATTCAGGATCGCAATAGCTCCCTGAATCTTCATAAAGATTCTGGCTCCAGTGCTGGGCCTTCTGGGGTCATGAGAGGGCCTAATAATGCCTGGACAACCTCTTGCTCAGAGATCAGTCTCGGTGCAGCCTCGAGCAGATTGTGACCCTAACAATCCTGGAAAGCAGGGGTTGGGTCATGTATGTAGGGTATTCCCTACTAGACCCAGTTCAGTCTCTGGAATATCTAGGTCTATAGCTAGATATAGTCCAGGCAAGGATACTCTCACCGCTGAGAGGATCGGTGACCTCAAGGCTCTGGTAAGCCAGGTGAGGGCGATGAGACACCCTTCAGTTCACCTCTGTGTGAGGCTGCTAGGGAAGATGGTAGTTTCTTTCGAGGCAGTTCCCTATGCACAGCTTCACTCCAGGGTGCTTCAGTGCAACATCCTGGCAGAGTGGAACAGACAATTGCAGACTTCGGATTCCTGCATATCCTTATCTCCCAGGGCTCAATGGAATCTTGCCTGGTATAGTTAGTAAACCAGAATCTGTCTCAGGGCATATCTTTTCTTCCAGTGTCTTGGAAGATTGTGACCATAGATGCCAGTCTTGTAGGCTAGGGAATGGTCATGGGGGACTCCACGGTCCAGGGGAGATGGTCCTTGGTGGAGCAGAGATTGCCCATACACCTCTTAGAGCTACAAGCTATTCGGCTAGCTCTGAGGTATTGGACATCCAGGTTGCAGGGCTACCTGGTAAGGGTACAGGCCGACAAGACCACGGCAGTGGCACGTTTGCAAGACTCTCTTCAGTTCACATCGCAGGCGTGGGAAAATTGGAAGGTGGACTTTCTCAGTCGCCAACAGATACACCCTGGTAAGTGTTCTCTGCAGCCCAAAGACTTTCGGGACATTTGCCTGCGCTGGGGGACGCCAGAGGTTGATCTACTGGCATCTCGATTCAACAACAAAGTCCAGCAGTTTGTGTCCCGAGCAGGGGATCCTTTGGCTATAGGAGTAGGGGCTCTGGCGATTCCATGAGCCCAGTTCTCCTTGATTTATGCCTTTCTCCCAATCTCTCTGCTACCGCATCCCTTGCGCAAAATTCGGGAGGCGGTGGTGACACTGTCATTCTGGTGGCACCAGACTGGGCCGCCTTGCTACCCAAAGATAATGAGGTTAACGGTGGACGGGCCTTGGCAGCTTCCGGTCCGATCCGATCTACTCTCTCAGGGTCCTATATTCTATCTGAATTTACGTGCGCTAAGCTGACGGCATGGCAATTGAAGCCATGGTATTGAGAGATCCTGTGGGTTTTGGGCCCTGTGTTATCTACAATGGTAAACGCTAAAAAGCTAGTCACCAGGAAGATTTATCACAGGGTCTGGAAGGCTCACATTGCGTGCTGTGAGGCCAGGAAATGGCATCCCTACAAGTATGTGATTGGTAAAATGCTAGCCTTTCTTCAAGCAGGAGTATACTTGAAGCTGCGTTTGACTACAATCAAAGGACAGCTTTCTGCCTTGTCCATATGTTTTCAGCAGCCTTTGACTTCTCGCTCCTTGATCAGGACTTGTCTACAAGGGGTAACTCGACTGTTGCCTCCAGTTAGATTGCCTCCCTGTCCAGGGGATTTGAATTTGGTTTTGTCAGTGCTGCAGAAGCAGCCTTTTGAACCTATTAGGGAGATTCCCTTGGTCTTTTTGACTAGGGAACTAGTCTTTCTTTTTTGCCATCACCCCAGCAAGAGGGGTTTCGGAGTTGGCAGCTCTTTTTTGTAAAGAGCCAGACTTGAGATTGCACCAGGATAAGATGATGTTGCGGCCTCTTCCATCCTTCCTACCGAAGGTAGTGTTGGCCTTTCATCTCAATGAAGATATTATGTTATCTTCTTTTTATTCTCAGCCCTCCTCACTGGAGGAGAGACAATTGTACTCTCTAGATGTGGTGCATGCTGTTGAGATCTATCTGAAGAGATCTGCAGACATCAGTAGGACTGATGCCTTTTTCTCCTTCATTCACTGACAGACGCAGCTCTCCATTGACATGTGGGTTATATGCAGATCCCTTTAGGAGTTAACTAGGCAAAGAAAGAAAGCAAGCTGGCCCCTCCCAGGGGGCTGTCCTCTCTATCCCATATAATTGCCCTACTCTTCCCAGTTTTAACATGCCTGGTGCAAGGAGTTGACCTGGCTCCCTTATGGGACCTGCGGTTTAGATTTTTGCCACCGCTTTTTTATTTTTCATCAAGCTAATGAAGACTACTATCAAGAAGCCGGCTGGGGCATAGAGGGTTCCTGGAAAATCCTGTACTTTCCCCAACACGGCCAACCGATGCGAGCTAGTCCCAGGCTATAGTGGGTCCCGCCACATCGTGCCCGTTCCATGCGGGCGGCCAGTCGGTGATCCCCACTTGTGCCCAGTGTCCGGATTTGATCCTGTCTAGGGGCTTGTGGCCAGCAGCATCCCTCCCCAGCTGGGGAGAAAAGTCTGCGACCAGGTGGCTACCCGCTGCGCCCATCAGGAGTGGTGAGTGAGCCCCCCTCTGCTCCTCCTGAGGGGGGGCACTGGGCGATTTTTGGCATCTCTGTCTGCGTTAGCCGTCGGTAGAGGCTGGTCGCTGGGGCTCTCCTGGGTCTCTTCGTCCTTTCCTCTTACCCCTTCCCCCCGCTTCGCACCCCTTTGGCACTGTGTGCATACTGCCTAGGCCGCCATGCGGCGATCCGCTGCCATTTTTCATAGGATTTTCCCTCCAGTGCTGTGGCAGCCATTTTGCCGGAGCTTCTGTCCTCAGCCGCCCTTTGGCCTCTAGTGGATGTCCTCGGCGGCCGTATTTGAATCCCTGCATGCTGAGAAAACGTGTTGCTGCCGTTTTTGCTTACTGGGACAGTGTGGCTGTCTGCTGAAGGCACAAGCTCTCTGGCGGTCCTCAGGACGTTTTTCTGTGGCAAAAACAGCAAGTATAGCTGGCTGGTGGCGGTGAGTGCAGTCCTCCTGGGTCTCCCTGGCGTTCTGAGGGGCGGTGGTGTGGTTACAGTGTGGGGGTGCCGCTAGTTGTTGTCCTCACTGTGTGTGTTCAGTCTGAGTGGAGTGATGGCAGATGACCCTGCAGGGCCCTCTGAAGAGGAATCAGCGACAGTGCAACCTGCGTTGGGGTCCCTGGTGTCCCTAGAACAGCAGAGGGCGGTGTTTGGGGAATTTCTTCCCAGGGTGGGGCCCAGCAAGGCCCCGGGGGCCCCTAAGAAGCGCCCTCCTCCCCCTTGTTCCTCGGGAGGATTCCGGACCGGAAGTGGCTTCGGCGGTCACGGGGACCCCCGTGGAACTTTCTGAGGGTGAACTTGACCCCTCGGATGATGAGGAAGACCAAGGGGTTAAGGCAGCGCGCAAAAAGGCGCTGGTGTCTGCAATAATATCTGGCATCCGTGCGTCTTTGCGACTGGACCAAGATGGTGAGTCGCAGACGTCTACTTATGTCTGCGGGACTGCCATGCCTCCTAGGTCACCCAGAGCTTACCCTTATGATACATTTTTTGATCGTCTGATCTATCAGGAGTGGCAGCGTCCGCAGCATTCCTTCGCCATGCCAAAGCGTTTCGCTATCCGGTATCCTTTTGAGGATAATTTTGTAAAGAAGTGGGCGTCCCCCTCGGTGGACCCCCTGGTGGCGCGCCTGAACAAGGTGACGACTATTCCCCTAGAGGGGTCGCCGTCATTTAAGGATCCTGCCGATAGGAAGGAGGCGGTGTCTAAGGCACTTTTCATTTTGGCAGGATCGGCCTTGAGACCGGCCCTGGCATCTGCCATGGCGGCGCAATATCTGTCTGAATGTACGGCGGAGCTGCAGAATGATCTGGACTGCGGCAGAACGCTTGAGGCGTCGCAGAAAGCAGAACACGTGTTTCACGGTATCAAATACCTGTGTGATACTGCTCTAGACCTGCTCCCTATGTTATCCAAAATGTCTGTTTTTGCAGTCATCATCAGACGGGTCCTCTGGTTGCGTTCGTGGTCGGGTGACTACGCATCCAAAAAAGGTCTAGCGGACCTCCCTTTTCAGGGTGGCCGTCTCTTCGGGCCTCAGTTGGATGAAATCATTAAGGATTTCACTGGCGGGAAGAGTATATTTCTTCCGGAGCCCAGGCGGCGAGAATTTCGCCGCAAGCAGGGGCCTGTCTCTTCGGGTCAGAAAAGGTTTTTTCGTGCCCCTGGCGCAGCGGGCAATGGCCCACGAGCCGGCAAGGCTGCTACAGGGGCCGGAAAAAGACCCTGGCAGCGCAAAAACGAAAATGCAGAGGATAAGCCCTCCTCTGCATGATGGGTTGCCCCCACCCGAAGATCGAGTGGGGAGACGTCTTCTGGGGTTCGCAGACATGTGGACTGCCCGCATTTCCGACCGGTGGGTGCAGGAAGTGGTGTCCTCCGGGTACAGGATAGAGTTCAGCACTCTACCCCCAGACAGGTTCTTCCCATCAAACATAAGACTCCCGCATCAATGTCGGGAGGCCCTTTTCGGGGCGGTTCAGGCACTATCAGACCAGGGGGTGATCGTGCTGGTGCCTCAGTCAGAGAGGTTTCACGGTTTCTACTCAAACCTATTTGTGGTCCCCAAAAAAGGTGGGGGGTAAGGCCGGTTTTGGACCTGAAGGCGCTAAACTTTTATGTGAAAGCGTGAAAATTTCGGATGGAATCGGTCCGCTTGGTCGTGGCCGCCCTACATAAGGGGGACTTCCTGGCGTCCCTGGACATCAGGGATGCGTATCTCCATGTTCCCATTTGTCTCCGACACCAGCGCTTCCTACGCTTTGCGGTGGGAGATCTCCATTACCAATTTGTGGCACTGCCCTTCGGTCTGGCCTCAGCTCCTCGGGTCTTCACCAAGTTGGTGGCCCCAGTGCTGGCGCTACTGAGGGAGAGGGGCATTGCGGTGGTAGCTTACCTCGACGACTTGCTCCTGAGAGCAGAGTCTGCCTCAGCCCTGGAGGAGAGCGTAGTTATCACCATGGCCTCGTTAAAGGACTTTGGTTGGCTGATCAATCTGCAGAAGTCGACATTGACCCCGTCTTGTCACCTGGAATATCTGCGTCTGACTCTGGACACGGAGCAGGCGAAGGTTTTCTTCCCTCCGGCCAAGCTGCGGTCCCTGCAATCAGCAGTGCGAACCTTACTGTCTCACCGGCAGTCATTATTACGGTTCTGTATGCGGGTGCTGGGGCTCATGGTGTCGGCCTTCGAGGCGGTACCTTACGCTCAAAGCCACACTCGGCTACTTCAGCGAGCGATTCTGTCTCGGTGGGACAGATCCCCACTGTCTCTGGACCAGTTGGTCCACTTGGATCATCAGACCAGGGCCTCCTTGGCCTGGTGGCTTTGGGCCCCAGCCTTGACGCGGGGAAAATCGTTTCTTCCCCTGACGTGGTCGATAATCACGACGGACGCCAGCCTGACGGGCTGGGAGGGCGTCCTGGGACATCTGTTGACCCAGGACCGTTGGTCGGCGCAGGAATCTCGCCTTCCGATCAATGTGCTGGAGCTAAGAGCGATCAGACTCTGCCTATCCCGCTGCACGGCGAGGTTGCAAGGGCTCCCTATTCGGGTTCAGTCGGACAATGCCACAGCGGTGGCGTATGTGAACCATCAGGGCGGAACGAGGAGTGCGGCAGCGGCTGCGGAAGCAGCTCTCATTCTGCGTTGGGCAGAACTTCACGTACCGGCAATCTCCGCCATCTACATTCCAGGTATAGAAAATTGGCTGGCGGACTTCCTCAGTCGCCAGACGCTGGATCAGGGGGAATGGTCCCTCCATCCAGAAGTGTTCAGCCAGATTTGCCACAAGTGGGGAACGCCAGACGTGGACCTCATGGCGTCTCGATTCAACCACAAAGTAAAGACCTTTGTGTGCAGGACAAGACGCGCTCGTGGCACCTTGGGGTCGATATCGTCTTCTGTACGCCTATCCTCCCCTCAAACTTCTCCCGCGTCTACTGCGCAGGGTAGAAGCGGAGGGAATTCCGATGATTCTGGTGGCTCTGGATTGGCCTCGACGTCCGTGGTATGCCGACGTGGTAAGAATGGTGGCAGACGTTCCCTGGCGTCTCCCGCTGCGAGACGATCTGTTGTCTCAGGGACCCATATTGCACCCTGCTTTACACTCACTGGCTTTGACGGCCTGGCTATTGAGTCCTAGGTGTTGAGGGACAGGGGTGTAGACGACTCAGTGGTCCCTACCATGCTGAAAGCGCGCAAGTGTACTTCACGCAAGATTTATCATCGCACCTGGAGGGCATATATTGCCTGGTGTGAGGCGGGGGGTTGGAACCCTCGCTCTTATGTGGTATCCAGGGTCCTGACTTTTTTACAACAGGGCCTGAATAAAAAATTAGCCTTGAGTACTCTCAAGGGCCAGAGATCGGCTTTGGCGATTCTTTTTCAACGCCCTCTGCCGTCACATTCATTGATTCGTACATTTGTACAAGGTGTGCGCCATGTGGCTCCTCAGGTGCGGTCGCCTATGGCACCGTGGGATTTGAATTTGGTGCTTTCAGTACTTCAGAAGCTACCATATGAGAAGATCAGGGATATTCCCTTACAATTGTTGTCGCAGAAAGTGGCTTTCTTGGTGGCCATTACATCCGCTAGGCGGATGTCTGAGTTGGCAGCGTTGTCCTGCAGGTCTCCTTACTTGGTCCTGCATAGGGACAAGGCGGTCTTGCGCCCATCGCCTTCTTTTTTGCCGATGGTGGTTTCTTCTTTCCATATTAACAAAGATATTGTTCTCCCTTTGTTGTGTCCGCACCCTTCACATCCTAAGGAGATTGAGTTGCATTCCTTGGATGTCGTACGGGCTTTGCGGGTGTATTTGGCGGCTACAGACTCTTTTCGGAGGACTGACGCGTTTTGTCTTGACGGATGGTCCGCGCAAAGGAATGGCGGCCTCGTCTGCTACTCTCTCTCGTTGGATCAGACAGACTGTGACTCATGCGTATTCTGTTCAGGGCAAAGTGCCTCCTTTTCCAGTCACGGCTCATTCTACCAGGACTGTTAGCACTTCCTGGGCTTTTCAACACCAGGCCTCGGTGTCACAGGTGTGCAAGGTGGTCACTTGGGCCTCGGTGCACACGTTTACTAAGTTTTATAAAGTTGATGTGTCCGCATCTTCGGATGCTGATTTTGACCGTAAAGTTTTACAGGCGGCAGTGTAGACGCGTCTGGCGTCTCTTCAGAGTTTCTGTTGCGTACAGTTGTTGTCGTTTGCCCACCACTCTTAATGACACAGCTTTGGGACATCCCCACATGTCAATGAAGAGCTGCGTCTGTTAGTGAACGTAGGAGAAGAAGGGATTTTATTAAAACTTACCTTAAATCCTTTTCTCCGAGTTCACTGACAGAAGCAGCACCCACCCCCTGTTTTTTTCGGTACGGCTTGTTACCAACTGATGTACTGAGCAGAGTAGGGGGATTATATGGGAAAGAGAGGACAACCCCCTGGGAGGGGCCAGCTTGCTTTCTTTCTTTGCCTATTTAACTCCTAATAGGATCTGCATATAACCCACATGTCAATGGAGAGCTGCGTCTGTCAGTGAACTCAGAGAAAAGGATTTTACGGTAAGTTTTAATAAAATCCTTTTTTTTTTTTTTTTGCCTGAAGGCCCTAGGAAGGGTCAGGCGGTATCCAAGGCAGCTGTTTTCGCTGTGGATTAGCCAGCAGATTACTCAAGCTCATGGTTAAGGGGGAGAGCTCCCCCATTCAGGGTGGAGCTCTTACCACCAGGAGATAGGGACCTCCTGGGCTTCTGCCACCAGATGGCGGTGGCACAGATTGTAAGGCCGCTACATGGTCCTCAGTACATACATTCACAAGATTCTATCAGGTGGAGGTTAGAACAGCGGAGGATTCTGCTTTTTGGCCACAGCATATTAATGGCTGTGGTTTAATTTGAATTGTGCATCCCCTCAGGGATTGCTCTGAGACTTCCCAGCATGTATAGAATATAGAGCCTGCTCTGTTTCCCATGATGTCCGAGAAAGAAAATTGGATTTTTTATACATACCTGTAAAATCCAATTTGAAGCACATCACGGGACACAGAGGTCCCTCCCCTCTCTGTCTTTGTGGAGTTTGTTGCTTGCTACAAAACTGACGTTCTCCCAGTGTGGGAGGGGTTATATAGGAGGGGGAACTTCCTGTTTGTGTTTTTGTTTGATTGCCAGTGTCCATTCACCTATGGGTGGCGTATAACCCAGTATGTATAGAATATATAGCCTGCTCTGTGTCCCGTGATGTCCTTAGAATGAAATGGATTTTACAGGTATGTATAAAAAATCACATTTTTTTTATTAATATGGGAAATACTTCACTCAACATACCAGATCACTCTGGTGTTTGGACCATATTACCAATGCTAAGGCGTTGTCTATTCTGTTTGTGCTGAGGCAGAGGACCTTGGGAGAGCAATTTCAGCAGTCCAATCCAGCACAGCTGACTTGACATGTTTTACCTGAACTTCACTCTTCCAAGATCTCCAGAGACCACAGGAACAATGCTTTCTTTTTGGCTGAAGGTATTGAGCGTTTGCACTTTTAAAGAACAATGTGACATTCTGAGGTTATAAAGCTGAAATTTAAAGGGTAACTCTACTTTTGCGGGGACAAAAATAGGTAATAAAAAAAAAAATGTAGGGCATACAATTGCAACACAAGTCATATTGTAATTGAATGTTATTAAAATTACTTTTCCTTTTCAATCTGCAGCACTGTAATTCTCTGTAAATTGCAATGCAATACCTGGAGGCGTTCTGTACACAGATGGTATACAGAATGCACCCTGAAAATGTAGTTTCCTGCTTGTGTGATGGGATTACTGGCTTTCACAGAAGTCTGCACCAAGATAGAAGTCAGATTTTTAGCATCCCCTGTAACAAAAATCTAATTTTTGGCGAGATACTACCAAAGGGACATCATGTCTAAAGGTACCCTGCAATTTCTCTCATTAGAGCACCGCAGGTGCAGCAGCCGATTGATAGTTATAGAATCACTTCTATATGGATTCCCTTAGCACACAGACACGGACAAACCAACAGCTATTTCTTTAGAATAACAAAAGGTAGGAATCTGCAACAAAGTTTGTTAAAATACTTGCAATGTTCATAGATTTTATTCTCAACAAAAGTGGACTTACTCTTTAATCTGCTTTTTTTGCCTTCCCTGATTCCTACTTTCCTCCCCCACAAACATGCTGATGAAATTTAAAAAAAGACCTTTCCATTTTCATTACATACCTTATTTTTGGTCCTGTGATATTATTACTGGGTCAATGTGCTTCTCTATACAATGAAAGTAGATCATGGCTGGTGGGGAGAGGCTGTACATGGCTTCCTCAAAAAACGGTAGACCAACCTAGGCAATGGCCAAATGTAACTCCGAGCCTCCATTAAAATAACTGAAATCCAATGAATGGTATAAGTGGGGTAGGGAAAACAAGGCTGGGGAGGAGAGAGCTAGATGATGCTGGATGTCCTACAGCCAGGACATGAGGCAGGGTCTTCCTGACGTGCTGCAAATTCTAATGCATACTGGGAGAAGCTCACAATTTCAGTATAGGAAAGGAACCTGTACCACTGAAAAACTGAAGGTAAGGCTGGAGTTCAGTTTTAAGTCCCATACACACAGGAAGGATGTTGGGAGACACCATTTGGCTGGCTTCTGTCAGATGAGCATGCTGGAGAACCAGCAGCCGACCGACTACTGATCAGCGCTCTCAATCAATGGTGGAGAGCGCTGATCGGAGTGTTCCATTGGGGGGGCGTCCCCCTGTCAGAAAACAGCTCAGCGGGGGAGATCGCGGAACTAACTTTGAATAGTTAGTACAGTGGCTCCGACCAGAGCTGACAGTTTTTTGGTTTTTTTTCAACACGCTTGTAGTGTGTACCAGGCTTAAAGTTGTAAAGTCAGACTGGAAGATGTTCATTATTATCAGTAATATTCAGGGTCTATTTTAAAAATTTGACTTCATTTAACCACTTGCCGACCGTGTAACGTAGATACACGTCGGCAAGTGGCACCCATTGTTGTGGGAGGACGTTATATAACGTCCTCCCACAATCGCGCTCCTGCGCGCCCCCTGGGGCGCGCACCTGGGAGCATCCGTGACCGCCGGGTCTGTGAGACCCGGCGCATCACGGATCACGGTAAATGGCCGCTTGGAGCGGCCGTTTACCACGTGATCGCTCCGTCAAATGACGGAGCATCACATGTAAACAAGCCGGCGGAAGTGCCGGCTTGTCTCCCCCCTCTCCGCACCGATCGGTGCAGTGTGACGGGAGGGGGGAGAGGGGGGAGAGAGGAGATGCAGCGGTGCTGTGGGCAGGATCTGAAGTGCCCACAGCACCGCTATGTGACAGGCAGGGACCCCCTCATCACCCATACACCCTCATACATGCCCACCCATCCGTCACCCATACATACATGCCCACCCATCTGTCACCCATACATCCATGCCCACCCATCCGTCACCCATACATCCATGCCCACCCATGCATCCGTGCTCACCCATCCGTCACCCT
>BLSH010507548.1:134589-145741 GCA_018402905.1 Glandirana rugosa
TTGTGTCTGTCGAATGTCAAACTCAACCTGACGCCGTTTCATCAAGTGTTTGCAGAGGATTTTTACCGTCGAGTATAATATTGTACGTGCGGAATCATCAAATTAAAGACTTGTCGTTCTCTCACTACACAGACATGGATAATCTCCCTGGACAGACGACCCGACTCACATGAGTCTCAAACCATTTTTCAAAAGAAGAACGTCTCTTGCACTCTCGCGGTAGCGTTGGTAGTTTAAAAGGTATAGTCGAGGTCAGACACGATGGAAGGAAGAGAACCTTCCGAGGAAGAGTGTAGTATGACTGAGTAATTGTCATTCAAAATGTGAGAGCACTGAAAGCTGAAAATTGGTCTGGTTAGGAAGGGGGTTTAAGTGCCCAGTTGTCAAGTGGTTAAACAGTCATAAATACCTTGTACATCTCTCACCCCTGCAGAAAAGTCCATGTAAAGAGGAAAGGGGCACCAAAGCAGAAGGAGCCTTCCAAGAGAAGGAAGGTAGCACAGACTGGAGCTGATATGGAAAATTTGATGGTTGCGATGGCGCTCTCACGTTCTCTGCAAGAAGAAAACTTTTTACCAAACTCTGAGTACACTCAGCCCAGCAGACAGGTCCCTCTAATAGGTACAGACACATCACTCTCTTGCTGTTCAGAAATTAAACTACTAAGGCGTGCATGTTATAATATGAGCTGCCATTTTTAGGAGACGTTTGTGAACTACTTTGCCGCAGTCCAACTCAAACTGTAAGCTGTCTGTGTTTTAGAAAAGAAAAGTCGCCGGAAAAAGAAGGACAAACCCCCTTCTGTGCTGCTGGTCCAGGCCCCAGAAGAGGCCGTGCAGAAGATTCAGAAGAGGTTTTCTTTGCTGCTGAGCGAGGAACCTGTGGTGAACAACCTCATTACACTGCCTGCCAGTCACTTCTGGAACATACAGGAGGAAAACAGAGAAACCTGGAGAATGCATGCCGCAAAGAATTGTGTCCTTTGGGATATCAGCAACATGATGGAAACCAGAGATGCAGTCACCTACTATACACCAGAGCTAAATCCTCCCATAACTCCATGGAAGCCTCCCTCCAAGGTAAACCTGACCGTGGTATGTAATGATAAAAATGCTTGGGTAGAACTTCCCAAAATACAAAATTAACTTTCAAGTGAACCTGTGCAAACTAAAGTATTTATATATTTTGATGAAGCTGTATAAAACAAGACCTCATTTACCTCTTAGGCTATAGGCAACGTGGAGATATTCACCTTCAAAGGTCACAACAGAAGCAATCCTAGCTTTTTCTCTCTTACTTTCAATTGCACCAAATCGTGCCAGGTTACCAACCCTCTGATGTAACTGTTAAACACCAAATGAAACCCCACTTTAAAGTCTTCATTGTGATTTTTGAGGTTCTTTAAAAATGAATTACTTAACCACTTGAGCTCTAGAAGATTCCCCCCCATGACCAGGCCATTTTTTGCTTTTTGGCATTACGTTACTTTAACTGCCAATTGCGCGGTCATGCAACGCTGTACACAAATATATATATTTTTTTTCCCACAAGTAAAATTTTCTTTTGGTGGCATTTGATCACCACTGGGTTTTTTATTTTTTGCGATATAAACGAAAACATTTTTGGAAAAAAAAAATATTTTTTTTACTTTCTGCTTTAAAACATTGACAACAACTTTAAAACATGACTGAACTGCATGGAAATGTACATGCATTTTACATATATTTTAGCGCAAGTCTGTAAAATTAGGGTGGTTGCTTTTCACTGTCTTGGGACTGTTGCATAGGGAGCTCATCATCCCATCAGTTTGCTACTTTTCACTAATTGCAGGAAATTTTGGTAGAATGATTGAGCTACTGAAAGTGCTTAAAAAGCTTAGGCCTAAGTTGTGTTGGGAGGTCAAAGTGGGTTTTTAGTTGTGCTTTTAGCAAGTATTTTATAACTGTGCAACTTGTTCCTACAGAAGGTTCTACAGGTGGTTACTCCTATTGCTCCCAACTTACCTTTGGAAATGCCAGCAATCAAAGTACACAATGACATAGTTGCTTCTCCTGCCACCCCGTTTAAAGATCTGAAGCATCTATCTGACAGCCAGAAGGACAAACAAGCTTTGCTGGACCTCGCAGAACTAGCAGGAGAAGGCATGACACTGACTCAGTGGAACTATATACCCAGCAAAGCCAGCAACCAAACAGGTGATCTGAAAATCCAAAACTAATTCTAAACACTTTCCTTTGATGTTACATTATACTGAACACTTAGCACAATTTGTATCCCCAGGCCGAGAATCACCAGTCAGCATTGCATGTAGTGGATTCATTCCTTCAGAAGAAGAAGTGACCAGAAAAGAGAGCCATATTCTTGATCCTAACAAGGTATGTTGATTTAACTCTTATACCACTAGTAGATACAGTGTTGTGGTTCTGTTCACCTCCTATGAAACGGTGACAGATTAATGAAAAAATACAAACCCTGGAGAAAAAAACATTTCTCCTACGTTCACTGACAGACGCAGCTCTCCATTGACATGTGGAGTTATATGCAGATCCTATTAGGAGTAAACTAGGCAAAGAAAGAAAGCAAGCTGGCCCCTCCCAGGGGGCTGTCCTATCTTTCCCATATAATCCCCCTACTCTGCTCAGTACATCAGTTTTAACATGCCTAGTGCAAGGAGTTGACTTGGCTCCCTTATGGGACCTGCGGTTTAGATTTTTGCTACCGCTTTTTTATTTTTCATCAAGCTAATGAAGACTACTATCAAGAAGCCGGCTGGGGCATAGAGGTTCCTGGAAAATCCTGTACTTTCCCCAGCACAGCCAACTGATGTGAGCTAGTCCCAGGCTATAGTGGGTCCCGCCGCATCGTGCCCGTTCCGTGCGGGCGGCCTGTGGGTGATCCCCACTTGTGCCCAGTGTCCGGATTTGACCCTGTCCAGGGGCTTGTGGCCAACAGCATCCCTCCCGAGCTGGGGAGAAAAGTCTGCGACGGGGTGGCTACCCGCTGCGCCCGTCAGGAGTGGTGAGTGAGCCCCCCTCTGCTCCTCTTGGGGCGTTGGGGGGGTGAGCCGGGCGAATTTTGGCATCTCTGCGTTAGCCGCCGGTAGAGGCTGGTCGCTGGGACTCTCCTGGGTCCTTTCCTCTTAAAAAATCCCCCCCCCCCGCTCCACGTTTGGCACTGTGTGCATACCGCCTAGGCCGCCATGCGGCGATTCGCCGCCATTTTGCCGTAGCCGCGGCCATTTTTCATGGGATTTTCCCTCTAGTGCTGTGGCGGCCATTTTGCCGGAGCTTCGGTCCTCAGCAGCCCTTTGGCCTCTAGTGGATGTCCTCGGCGGCCATATTGGAGTCCCTGCATGCTGAAAAAACGTGCTGCTGCCGTTTTTGCTTTCACTTTACTGGGACAGTGTGGCTGACGGCGCAAGCTCTCTGGTGGTCCTTAGGACGTTTTTCTGTGGCAAAAACAGCAAGTATAGCTGGCTTCCTGGGGGTTCTGGTGGCGGTGGGTGCAGTCCTCCTGGGTATCCCTGGCGTTCTGAGGGGCGGTGGTGTGGTTACAGTGTGGGGGTGCCGCTAGTTGTTGTCCTCACTGTGTGTGTTCAGTCTGAGTGGAGTGATGGCAGATGACCCTGCAGGGCCCTCTGAAGAGGAATCAGCGACAGTGCAACCTGCGTTGGGGTCCCTGGTGTCCCTAGAGCAGCTGAGGGTGGTGTTTGGGGAATTTCTTCCCAGGGTGGGGCCGGGCAAGGCCCCGGGGGCCCCTAAGAAGCGCCCTCCTCCCCCTTGTTCCTCAGGGGAGGATTCCGAACCGGAAGTGGCTTCGGTGGTCACAGGGACCCCCGTGGAACTTTCTGAGGGTGAACTTGACCCCTCGGATGATGAGGAAGACCAAGGGGCTAAGGCAGCGCGCGAAAAGGCGCTGGTGTCTGCAATAATATCTGGCACCCGTGCGTCTTTGCGATTGGACCAAGATGGCGAGTCGCAGACGTCTACTTATGTCTGCGGGACTGCCAGGCTTCCTAGGTCACCCAGAGCTTACCCTTATGATACATTTTTTGATCGTCTGATCTATTGGGAATGGCAGCGTCCGCAGCATTCCTTCGCCATGCCAAAGCGTTTCGCTATCCGGTATCCTTTTGAGGATAATTTTGTAAAGAAGTGGGCGTCCCCCTGGGTAGACCCCTGGTGGCGCGCCTGAACAAGGCGACGACTATTCCCCTGGAGGGGTCGCCGTCGTTTAAGGATCCTGCTCTGATTACGCTCAGAGCCACACTCGGCTACTTCAGCGAGCGATTCTGTCTCAGTGGGACAGATCCCCACTGTCTCTGGACCAGTTGGTCCACTTGGATCATCAGACCAGGGCCTCCTTGGCCTGGTGGCTTTGGGCCCCAGCCTTGACACGGGGAAAATAGTTTCTTCCCCTGACGTGGTCGATAATCACGATGGACGCCAGCCTGTCGGGCTGGGGGGGCGTCCTGGGACATCTGTCGACCCAGGACCCTTGGTCAGCGCAGGAATCTCGCCTTCCGATCAATGTGCTGGAGCTAAGAGCGATCAGACTCTGCCTAGCCAACTGGACACCGAGGTTGCAAGGGTTTCCGATTCGGGCTCAGTCGGACAATGCCACAGCGGTGGCGTATGTGATCCATCAGGGCGGAACGAGGAGTGCGGCAGCGGCTGTGGAAGCAGCTCTCATTCTGCGTTGGGCAGAACTTCACGTACCAGCAATCTCCGCCATCTACATTCCAGGCGTAGAAAATTGGCAGGCGGACTTCCTCAGTCGCCAGACGCTTGATCAGGGGGAATGGTCCCTCCATCCAGAAGTGTTCAGCCAGATTTGCCACAAGTGGGGCACGCCAGACATGGACCTCATGGCGTCTCGATTCAACCACAAAGTAAAGACCTTTGTGTGCAGGACAAGAGACCCGTTGGCGGTGGCCACAGACGCGCTCGTGGCACCTTGGGGTCAGTATCGTCTTCTGTACGCCTATTCTGCCGCGTCTACTGCGCAGGGTGGAAGCGGAGGGAATTCCGATGATTCTGTTGGCTCCGGATTGGCCTCGGCGTCCGTGGTACGCCGACGTGGCAAGAATGGTGGCAGACGTTCCCTGGCGTCTCCCGCTGCGAGACGATCTGTTGTCTCAGGGACCCATATTGCACCCTGCTTTACACTCGCTGGCTTTGACGGCCTGGCTATTGAGTGCCAGGTGTTGAGGGACAGGAGTGTAGACGACACAGTGGTCCCTACCATGCTGAAAGTGTACTTCGCGCAAGATTTATCATCGCACCTGGAGGGCATATATTGCCTGGTGTGAGGCGGGGGGTTGGAACCCTCGCTCTTATGTGGTATCCAGGGTCCTGACTTTTTTACAACAGGGCTTGAATAAAAAATTGGCCTTGAGTACTCTCAAGGGCCAGATATCGGCTTTGGCGATTCTTTTTCAATGCCCTCTGCCGTCACATTCATTGATTCATACATTTGTACAAGGTGTGCGCCATGTGGCTCCTCAGGTGCGGTCACCTATGGCACCGTGGGATTTGAATTTGGTGCTTTCAGTGCTTCAGAAGCCACCATATGAGAAGATCAGGGATATTCCCTTACAATTGTTGTCGCAGAAAGTGGCTTTCTTGGTGGCCATTACATCCGCTAGGCGGGTGTCTGAGTTGGCAGCGTTGTCCTGCAGGTCTCCTTACTTGGTCCTGCATAGGGACAAGGTGGTCTTGCGCCCGTCGCCTTCTTTTTTGCCGAAGGTGGTTTCTTCTTTCCATATTAACGAAGATATTGTTACTCCCTTCGTTGTGTCTGCACCCTTCACATACTAAGGAGATTGAGTTGCATTCCTTGGATGTCGTATGGGCTTTGCGGGTGTATTTGGTGGCTACAGACTCTTTTCGGAGGTCTGACGCGTTGTTTTGACGGATGGCCGGCGCAAAGGAATGGCGGCCTCGTCGGCTACTGTCTCTCGTTGGATCAGACAGACTGTGACTCATGCGTATTCTGTTCGGGGCAAAGTGCCTCCTTTTCCAGTCACGGCTCATTCTACCAGGGCTGTTGATTTAGAATTTGTTATAGAACAGAGAAAATGGACTTTATCGGCACGTACACAGGTATTTAGTAAAAAAGATTTTTATTGAATCAGCTTTAAAAACTCAGTCCATATATTCTTATATGGTACCGATCACAAATATATTGACCCATAAATCCGTTTACTACCAGGGCTGTTAGCACTTCCTGGGCTTTTCGACACCAGGCCTTGGTGTCACAGGTGTGCAAGGTGGCTGCTTGGGCCTCGGTGCACATGTTTACTAAGTTTTATAAAGTTGATGTGTCCGCATCTTCAGATGCTACTTTTGGCCGTAAAGTTTTACAGGCGTCAGTGTAGGCGCGTCTGGTGTCTCTTCAGAGGTTCTGTTGGGTACAGTTGGTGCCGTTTGCCCACCCCTCTTAATGACACAGCTTTGGGACATCCCCACATGTCAGTGGAGAGCTGCGTCTGTCAGTGAACGTAGGAGAAAAAGGGATTTTATTAAAACTTACCGTAAAATCCTTTTCTCTGAGTTCACTGACAGACGCAGCACCCACCCCTCTGCGTTTTTTTCGGTATGGCTTGTTACGAACTGATGTACTGAGCAGAGTAGGGGGATTATATGGGAAAGAGAGGACAGCCCCCTGGGAGGGGCCAGCTTTCTTTCTTTCTTTGCCTAGTTAACTCCTAATAGGATCTGCATATAACCCACATATCAATGGAGAGCTGCGTCTGTCAGTGAACTTAGAGAAAAGGATTTTACGGTAAGTTTTAATAAAATCCCTTTTTTTTGTATTTAGATTCACTATTGGATGTGCTCTGAGAAGGTGGATGTGCTAAACACTCTAACACCATCCATGCTTCATAAAGTTATAATCTGTCCTACCCTCTGTTGTGCCTGCCCATCATGTTCTGGAGGCAAGGGAGGGGAAGAGCAGCTATTGACATAACTTTAGAAAACCTATATTAAAGTGGTTCTAAAGCAAAAATGTTGTTTTACCTTAATGCATTGCCTGCATCAAGGTTAAAAAATATTTTGCTACTTGCTGTGCTCCATCCCACCACAAACACCTGAGTCCTGTTTCGATCCATCTGCATGTCTTCTCCCTTGTCTTTCTCTCCACACAAATCCTGTAAGCTCGGGAGTGAGCCCACCCATCTGCCCTCATAGTAAGTGGCTTGCTATTGGGGCAGACACAGAAGAGGAGGAGCGAGGAGCACCGTTGGGGGACCCCAGAAGAGGAGGAAGGGGGCCGCTCTGTACAGTACCATTGCACAGAGCAATGGTATTGTACAAATTATTATTTTAATAAAAAAAAACATCTTGCATTTAGAAACGCTTTAATGATGAGAGATCTTTAGAGTATTCTAACACTTAAATGAAACCTATGATTTCAGCGCTTTTATTTTATAACAACAGCATTGTAATAACAATACTAACAATAGTTATATTTGACAATCCAATATAAGCTTACTTGAAAAACCTCCTTTCATGTTGTGAGCTCAGCCTGCCTGCTGGGCATCTCTTTCTACAATTTCCTTGATTTTCTGCACGCATTGCAGCTTCTCCTCTGCTGTCTACTTACAATGTCTAAGGAATACATATCCCATGGTACCTTGCTGCCTGCAAGGTGTGATTCCTGTACTGACTTCACCTCCTGAAACTCCTCCTCTCATTCTCTCTGTAGTTCAGAAGGCAGGCTGTGTGAAATGTGTGCCATAGCAGTGCCTACTCACAGTGCATAGTGACTATGTGTCACAGAATTCAAGGGAGCTTCACAAAGTAAGTTAGGGGAGAAATAATTGAAATAAAATGTAGAAATGGATTTATGATTTTCCATTTTGACCATAGATACGCTTTAAAATGATTGTTTTATATAGTATCAATGCCTTGTTAATGAAGGTTTTTTTTTTTTAATGAACATGCACAAATGAACCATAGCTGATGTCTAGTTTATTGATCTTGCTTAAAATTATGTTTAACTGGCTTCACAGTGAGGCCTCATGCACACGGGCGTATTGAAAAAACGAGCTGTAAAGTCGGGACTCACGTCAGGAAAAAAAAAATCGCAATTTCATCAGCGTTTTGCATTGGCGTTAATGCGCGTTATTGAGCGTCAGCGCTACGTCGTGTTTTGTTTGAAAAGACATCCCTCTGCTATTTTTGAACCTGAAAACGCCGGTTAACGGCGCCAATGCGCGTTAGCTTTTAGCTGGTTCAGCGTCAAAAACGCTCTAGCGCTGCAGCTTCAGAACACGCTGCCCGTGGGTTCTGCTTGCAGCTCACAAACGCCAGTGCCATCTACAGCTCAAAAACGTCAGCGTGTGTATGGGGCCATTAGATAACATGGAGCTGTGTTTTTAAGCTGCAAAAAACGCTGAAAATCGCGTCTGGAAAAATGTCTTTGTGTATTAGGCCTGATGGTGATATTGGTAGGCAGAATGTTCTATTTTACACTGCTACTTATGAAAGCGTGCCTGCCATGCACCACAGTGCAGCATTACTTGGGACATTATAAAGAAAAGGTTATTTAAAAGAAAAAATGATTTGGTTAAAGCTAGTATTATAGCATCACTTAAATTTGCTCAAAAGTATAGTTTAAAGCTGTTTATCTACAGAAAAGTTTTACAAAATGTATATATTTGACTTTTTTCATTTGCTTCATCTTTCATTATTTTTGGTATTGTCAGAATGCAGTCATTACTCTGATGGCAAATTTCATGGAGATGGTGAATAATCCTCATCTGAGTGATGCTCAGCTGCAGACGGACTGTGGGGAGGTGCTAAATGTGCACATGTTTGTGTTGTATGCCCGCTGCCCTCTGCTTGTTGAAGCGGTAAGTGACATTTTTTCATTAACGGCCATTTTAACAATAAAAAAAGAGTATACAGTGTTTTTGCACATAATTTTTATCTTTATTATAGCAAGGAAAAAATATATATAATTTACTTTTTATTCTCGTGTTAATATGAAATATTGCATAATAATATTTTGCATTCTTCTTTGGAGTCAGTAGGATGAGATTAAGGCTCCATGCACACTGGCTTAAAAATCGCTGCTTCTAAAGAAGTTTTGTCTGTTGAAGCAGCTCAATGTTATCCTATGTGTCCAACTGTCCATGCACATTAGGACAATTACAGGCATATTTTGAGCTCTGCGTTTAGAGGCAGGAAAAAACCCTTCTGGTTTGTGTTTCTGATTGGAGCTTTCTGGCAGAAAAGATGTTAAACTCTCCTAAACTGTGTACAAAAACTCTATATGAGCATTTTTCTGTCAATGGAACTGGCGGTTTTTTTTTTTTTTTAAGCCCAGTGCGAATGGAGCCTTAGGCTACTTTTCGCCTATTTTAGGCTCTTCCTTTGCTCTTTTGACAGAAAGCATATTGTTTACAGAACTCAATAGCTAAAGCTAAAATGAACATACCCAAGTGAATTAGTCAGAACTGCAACTCATCCCTTAGTATAATTGTTTAGTAGAAGTTTTAGTTGGGCCCCTTTCACACTGAGCGCTTTTGTAGAGCTTTTCAGGTGCTTTTGAAGAGCTTTCCATTAATTTCAATGTAGAGGGGCATTTTTTCACTGCCATACAGCTCACTGTTCCAGTGTGAAAACATTTATTAAATTTAATGGAAATAGGTTTTCAGGCGCTTTTTTTAGTGTGTAAGCGCCTGAAAAGAGCCTCAGTTTGAAAAGAGTCTACAACAAATGGAGTCTGAAAATTGACAGTGTCTGTTGTGCTTTATATGAAAATACCATGAACACTGGGAGTTTGATTTACTAAAGGCAAATTTACTGTGCACTTCATGTTCATTTGCTCTAGATCTGAGTAGAAGCTCTAAAATGAGGAGAAGCTCTGCTGATTTTTCTAATTCCTGTTATGTACAAGCAAAAATGCTTTTTATTTTATTTTTTTTAATTTTCCTTGCATGTGATTATGTATTGTTTACAAAGTGAGGTTTTACCTAGCTCTGGAGCAAGTGCATTTGCAGTGCACAGTATATTTTCCTTTAGTAAATCAACCCCCATGGCTCTTTCAATTGCCTTGCTATAAAGTCTGATAAGTTACATTCTACTTAGAAATATGTATTCATACCACCATGGAGGTGTTTTGTAGCTTTTAATGCTTCCTTCTATGCTGTCCAGGTACACTCTGAAGGCTTCTATGTAGATGAAGCTAGCACGGGTCGTGTGAGACGTTTACTCCTCAATGACGTGACTGCTGAAGCGGCTCTCGTTTTCCTGCAATTTCTGTACTCTGCCAAGACAGACATCCCCAGCCACTGCCTACCACATGTTTGTGAATTGGCTCGAAGGTAAGTTACACATGCGCATTTGAATCCATTCCTTTCACAAAGGAAGATTATATAGATGGTGAACTAGTCTTTGTGTAAAAATTATATACTGTATAGAAAAATACATCTTGTAGGTGTGGTTCTTCAGCCCAATATATCTAACTAATATATATATATATATATATATATATATATGTATATATATATATATATATATATATAATGTAGATCTTGTATGGACTACTCATTAAAGTAAAATAATATTGAGCAACCAAACTGATCAGAGGAATGGAGGAGCTCAGCTAGGAAAGATTAAAGGCGCTGAATTTATTTTCTTGTGATTAGAGGAGATTAAGGGGGCATTTGATCAACATGTATAAATACATAAGTGGTCCAATATAGTGAACTCAGTGTAGAGTTTAAAGTGGTTCTAAAGGCTAATCTTTTTTATCTGTTTTAAGTCCATGCTATGCATACATCCTAGCTCCTTCTTTATTTTTGTCCAGAATTTTTCACTTCCTAGTTTTTTGCATACTGTCTTCCTGCTTTGCTGCCCTGCAGTTTCTGCTCTTCTGAGCTCGCTTCTGGCACTCATGTTTTGGGACTACATATCCCGACATGCTTAGCGGTACCACACATGTGCATTTTCTCAATTCCGGAACCACTTGCTCGAGGATGAGCTGAGTTCTCACCAGTTGTCACTCACAGAATAGAGGAGGTGGGGCAGAGGCGGGACTGGACCTCAGAGGTTCCCCATCAATCAAATGACAATGGAGGTGGAGCTGCAACGATGATCTGAAGCCTGGGCACCCGTGTGTGTGGGCGCAGCCAGCGGTT
>BLSH010507548.1:190358-216142 GCA_018402905.1 Glandirana rugosa
TTTAGGTCATTATGTGACAGAGTTGAACGAGACGTGTCCGAGTCAACGAGAGATAAAAAGCCGTCGTACGGTTTTTACATCTCCAGTTAGACGATTTTCGGATTTGTAAATGACGACGAGTGTCTCAGACACGAAGTCTTTTTCACCGTTGGAGGTCGTTTTTTTTTTTTTTGTCCTTGTTACGACCTCCGTTAAATGTCGTGTGTAATTAGAACCATCGTATTAATAATCGCACGTTAGATACAAGGAACGATTTCGTTGTAATAAAAAATCAAGTTAGAATAAATTAACTTCCTGGTCCATGGCATATATGAGCTCATATTCGGCTGGGCTTATATTCGGCTCCATGGATTAAAATGGTGTTTTTTGATCCCACCCTAGGCTTATACTCGAGTCAATAAGTTTTCCCAGTTTTTTGTGGTAAAATTAGGTACCTCGGCTTATATTCGGGTCGGCTTATACTCGAGTATATACGGTACCTGGTCCTTCAATTAAATAAGATTGAACTAAAAAATAATGTTGCTTTAGCAAGGAACATAGATTGCACGCTAATAATTATGCTACCAAGATTAATGTGTGCTGTAAATTGCCTCCAGCATTGTTCCTGTTTTTTTTTTTTTTGCTGGAGGTTGCCACTTTTTCTGAAGCACAGACTCTGTGAGCAGCAGTAAATGTTTAGGCTTTTAGCAGATTGACCTCTACATTTTTGGCATGCTGCCGAAAAATAGAGAGCAACTGAGCCTGTGCAGAGCAAGTTGAGACAGTGTATTACTGGATTTTAAACAGTATAGACGTTTATTTTTAATGTTTTACATAGCTATACATGGAAAATGGGCCAGCCTGAAGTAATCTAGCAGGACTTAAGTTTCTGATAAAAGTTCCACTTTAACCACTGACTTTTTTCATGCCTTGAGAGTTACAACAGCATCATTTTTCACCAGTGTTCTCAGTTCCACCCACCTGGGATCCAGCCTTGTATGGTGACCTTAAGCTGTTAAGGAAGGTACTCTGGAAGATTTCAAAGTCAAAATCTCTAAGAAGAATATGAAACTAGTGAGCTGTATAGCCTGGCAGAGTTTACCAAAAGACTAAAATATTTCACATTTTACCCTACTTCATTTCCACAATCTTTAGAAGATTGTCCCCCAGTGCTGAGGAAACATTCATATATGTCCTCCTTTGATAGGTATCTGTCAGATATGTCTGCCACTGTTGGGTCCAGTCTGCCCACTACTGATTGGGAAATAGAGTGGTTCCTGATCATGTAATCATTATGTTACTGATGATCATGATGACTCAGAGCAGGAAGATAGGAGCGTTCCTCTGTTTAATACTGTAAATGTCAGATACAATTACAGTATAAAAATAATACTAACTTAAAAAATAAAAACTATGTTTTTTTATTTTACATATTTATGTATTTGTCAGCCTATAGTAAAAACACAGCAGGGTTTTTATTAAAATGATGTGCCAAATAAAATATTTTTATGTCAACAGTAAAATTATAAAAATGATTTAGGTATGAGGTTTAGCGTGAACATTAAAGCATCAGTGGTCTCTGGCAACAAAAGGGTTATTGCCACTTTCCTGAAACTTCTGCAGTGATAAGAATCTTTGCAGTGTCCTTGGTGACCTTGCTCTCTGTGTATCATAATTAGGCAGAATTTTGAACTTGTGACATCTATCAGTGATTCAGGGTATACTGCAGGGTAAGAATAGTATTTACGTGGAGCTTGACTCCCACGTTGTGAGGCACATTCACAGATTAGACAGAACAGCAGAACTTTAACTATATTGAAAGGACATTGTGTCGGCAAGTGAAATTATTAGTTTTAAGCCTATAGTTGTATATTTTCTGAGAAAATGGTCTATGATCTGTATAGGCTGGAATCTTAAAACTTTGAGAGTTTTGCTTCTCCCTTAAGGGGTGAGGCCACTCAAAACGTATGTTCGAGTCTTTGGTAGATGCTGAGAAGTTACCCACCAGACAGGTAACAACACATTAAGGCCTTGTTCACACGTGCTTTGCTTTGTGAAGAGTGATCTTTGTTTGGAGCACTGTTCAGAGAGCATTTGACAGGTGGTTAGGAGGCTTTGTATCCTCTGCTCACCGCCTGCTTTAACCCCTTGAATATCACACTAGCACGCCACAACTGCCTGCATTGCATGCACCCTCAGGGTGCTTGCAGAGCGACCCTATTCACTTGAATAGGTTGTGTTTGGCAGGGTGCTAATTTCTTCCACAGCTGTAAAGCTGAAAGTTTAAAAAAAGGAGAGAAAGTTTAAAAAAGAAAACAAATGCAGCCATCACATCCTAGGAATTTTTAAGCTGCAATATAATAAATGTTTCTTTTTGTGTTTAATACCGCTTTAAGGGGACGGGAAGCAGGTTATACGCAGAGGCACTGTCTCTCTGCCCTGAATAGTATTATCCACTTTCTTCAAGGGGCAGCAGCTCATTAGACTCATGAGCTTATGTAGACCGAAAGATCTCTGCACCCAGAACACCAACCAATATTTTTTTGCTTAAAATGTTTTAAAAAACAAACAATTACAATCTTTAAGACTGCCAGAGAGCCAGAAGTTGCTTTTTCTAAAGTTTTCTCCCTCCATTATGTTAATACATAGGCCCTTGTTGATTTGTAAAATGTACCACCTCTCTCTACAGTTCCAACACCAATGAGTTTGAAACCGCGTTTGCAGATGAAGACGATGAGGAGTTGGTGCCGGCTTCTCAAGCAGCCAACAAAGAGGCGTTGACAGCCGAAGCAGTGAGGAAGTTTATAGAAGAGCGTCCTGATTTACATAAGCGTATCTTGCTCTACCAGCCTCTGGACCTGGCAGCCCTTCATGCCGAGCTTAAGCAGAGTGGGATTAAGATAGCTGCTGGGAAGCTATTGGACTTTCTGGATGCACACTGTGTGACTTTCACAACTGCCACCGCACGGAAGGAGAAAAAGAGCCGCGGAAGGAGGAAAGCAGGAAAGCGTTACTGAATTGTTTTAAAGGGTCAGCCCTCCAAAAACTGATGGGTTAGCTATGGGTGGACACTGGTGTACCTAATCACTATTTTACTACATACATATATATATATATATATATATATGTGTGTGTATATATATATATCTTAAGGGTCCTAACCGCAAGATCCCTGACCAAGGTCTCAATTTTCCCTACATTTAACAAGGAGACTTATTGCTGCTATGGACATTTATATGTGCCTGTTGTATTCTCCATAATGTAGAATTAAAGTATAGCTAAAGGCAAAATTTTTTTTTTTTTTTTTTAATTTTGGATAGAGTGAAGATTAGAACCCCTATCAATTTCTATTGCTGTCTTTGCCCCCGCTAAGGAGATACACTCTCTCTATTTGTCCTGTTTACCATTATTGAAAGTAAAAGAAAATCCCAAATTTTGGATTGTCCCTAGAAAAGCAATAGAGTGGGAATCTTCAAATGGGGACACTAGTTTTGGTGACCTGGGGGTCTCCAGGGAATTCCCTTAATTTGCAGGGATTTCCTCTGTTTGGCTATAGGATAGGATGTGAAAGGAAATCTCCACAATGGAGCACAGATGGCGAAAAAAAAATCTAATGGGTTATAACCCTCCCTTGTCTATAGTTCTACTTTAATGAAAAATCCATTATAGCTGTAGAAGTTGGGCAGAGCTGGGAACTCAAGTGCTGAGATTTTGTTGCAGGGCCCCAGAGGGGTATAAGACACCAGCTGGATTGATTCAGTTCATCATCTAACCAGGGATTACAGTTTTAGGTGGACTGACATTTTAAGACAGAGGGGTTATTCCTTCAATGTAAATATATAATGTAATACAATTGTGTATCAAACTATGTATATGGATTTTAATGAAAAAAAAAATCATATGTGATGGCTGTTTTGTTTTATATGTAATAAATATGAATGTTATAATGACTGGTTGTACTTCAACAGAGCACAAATATGCTTTATCAATGGACCTTTAAAGTGTATGTCTGGTCAACATTATAAGAACACATTCAGTACACCTCTGCGGTACTTGCACATTTCCCCATGTTTTGTCTTATTAAAACTCCTACAGAAAAATACCTATTAATCTGTAAAAAATACAGCTCCCGAGTTCCTGTGTGAGCTGAAATGCTGCCTCTGCTGCAATAATACTTCAAGCAGTGTTGCCAGCTCTGCCCAGGTCTCTCCTGTTAGACTACAGATCACATCCCCAGCTCCTAAACTTCATAACACAGGGTGAATGTGTTATGTAGTGTGGTAGGGCTGACAGCACTGCTTGGGATTTTAGTGTAGCAGGATTCCCTCTGCCTTGGGATTGGCTTTTTGCCCACAAGCTGGAGTGGTACCTCATTTTGGTCTTATAGACGACTATATATTATATACTATACTATACTATACATACTATACTATATATATTGTTTTTTTTAGCTCTCCAGGTGAAGGCACCCCCCTTTTTGGACATGAAGCGCATTGCAATTACAGGCATGGCTCTGCTATTTGATTACCTAACAATTGAATGCTGCTGGCCTTGGTTATTATTCTTTTTTTATTTCTGCATCATTGCTTGATGTTCAATATTTGCAGATGGAATATTTTGAATCTGTTTCTGTTATTGCATAATCCTCTTGCACTAGGTAAGTGTCCATTTTTCTTATCATTCCTAATAAAATTTGAGTGAAAGGGATTTTAGTGCAAAAGAAGCAAAGTTGTCAGCCTACTACAAGAACCTAGAAGTACCCTGGATTTCTGGCATATCCAAGTATTTTTATGTAGTTGCAGTATTTACGTCATAAAACATGGGGCAATGTGCATGTATTGCAGAGATGTACTCATTTTTATTTTACCCAGCTATTGCTTTAAGCCTTAGGGGGTGAGTATCAGGGAATATAGAAGGTATGACTGCCCTTGGATACATAAGCCATAACCATTCTGCTCCCTTGTTAATCAGGTTGTGCTCACAATAAATTATTATGATAAAGCAGCATTTTCCTTGAAATTCTTATTTCCTTTCTGTGTTTTCCAATTTCAGTGTCTAGTAGCCTTATTAGAATGACTGTGAAAAAAATAAACTGCCCCTTTTTTAGTCCAGATTTAGCTTCCTGTCAAACAGGTTTGTATGAATTGGACTACGTTTAAATGTCTCATGAAATGATGTGCGGTTTTCTTTGACGCTTATACTGACTTTATCCTACATTATAATTGGTATTACAGAACAGGAAGTCAGCTGTGCGTAGGAAAATGTCTCATTTTTAAAAAAAGAACTTTTATCTCAATATCTCCTGTTCTGTTAAGTTCCTGAAACCTATATATTTGATAGCATTAAAAAGTTATCATTAAAAGTAAATCTGAAATCCAAGCTTGAAGAAATACCCCAGGGCATGGGTAGTTTTCATCTTGGGCACACAGGATGAGGGTTAAATGACATGAGGCCATTCAAACCAGAAGAGAGACTGGTGCTGAACCTCGGAGAAGTGAGTCTGCAGGGGCACAGCACCAAAAACAGGGCGAGTATTGCAATGAGAGGCTTTTTTTAAATTTAACGAGGCCTGGGGGGCATATTTACACTCAGAAACTTGAATTTTTACCTATCAAGACAGAAATATAGAAACTGACTGTCTTCGGGGTCGTCATGCTGAGCTTGGCTTCTCTACCAAGTAAGTCATTGACCTAAAACTTAGAATAATTCACAAGGGATCTTAGATTTACTGGAACTCAGAAGCCTACAAGGTATGTGTGTATCTAGGCTCAGGATGAGGGAGAATGAGCAGCGTCAGCAAACAGCTTCTGTTATTTCATTGGTGAAACGGTTGCTTCACCAATGTGATATTCACATCTGTTTCACCAAGCTATACGACATTCACGAAGTTAAATGAACATTTCCTTTACTAAGTGAACATGTTCAACTCAATTAATACATCAACTCCACTGTCTCTCTAAAGGCAGGACACCATGGAGGAAACTATATCACCCTCTTGTCTTGTTTGGTTTTGAGACTCCGAAAGTTTGGATGCCAGAGGGTCAGCATACTCAATAGACATTTCAGTGCAATACAGGTATACTAACAAAGTACAGGGTGGGCCATTTATATGGATACACCTTAATAAAATGGGAATGGTTGGTGATCTTAACTTCCTGTTTGTAGCACATTAGTATATATGAGGGGGGAAACTTTTCATAATGGGTGGTGACCATGGTGGCCATTTTGAAGTCAGCCATTTTTAATCCAACTTTTGTTTTTTCAATAGGAAGAGGGTCATGTGACACATCAAACTTATTGGGAATTTCACAAGAAAAACGTAACTTTATTCTTTCATGAGTTATTTACAAGTTTCCGACCACTTATAAAATGTGTTCAATGTGCTGCCCATTGTGTTGGATTGTCAATGCAACCTTCTTCTCCCACTCTTCACACACTGATAGCAACACCGCAGGAGAAATGCTAGCACAGGCTTCCAGTATCCGTAGTTTCAGGTGCTGCACATCTCGTATCTTCACAGCATAGACAATTGCCTTCAGATGACCCCAAAGATAAAAGTCTAAGGGGGTCAGATCGGGAGACCTTGGGGGCCATTCAACTGGCCCACGATGACCAATCCACTTTCCAGGAAACTGTTTATCTAGGAATGCTCGGACATGGCAACCATAATGTGGTGGTGCACCATCTTGCTGGAACTATGATGTCGGTGATAGGGAATTGCTGGCCATCAAGTCGGCTTTGGAGGAATGGCGGTACCTCCTGGAAGGAGCAGCTCACCCGGTATTGGTTTTTACTGACCATAAAAACCATAAAAAAAACATATGCTGTGAAGATACGAGATGTGCAGCACCTGAAACTATGGATACTGGAAGCCTGTGCTAGCATTTCTCCTGCGGTGTTGCTATCAGTGTGTGAAGAGTGGGAGAAGAGGGTTGCATTGACAATCCAACACAATGGGCAGCACATTGAACACATCTTATAAGTGGTCAGATACTTGTAAATAACTCATGAAAGAATAAAGTTACGTTAAAACCAAGCACACCATTGTTTTTCTTGTGAAATTCCCAATAAGTTTGATGTGTCACATGACCCTGTTCCCATTGAAAAAACAAACGTTGGATTCAAAATGGCCGACTTCAAAATGGCCGCTATGGTCACCACCCATCTTGAAAAGTTTCCCCCCTCACATATACTAATGTGCCACAAACAGGAAGTTAATATCACCAACCATTCCCATTTTATTAAGGTGTATCCATATAAATGGCCCACCCTGTATATTTCAGTCCCTAAATCCAAAATCCAACTTTTTTATTTGCAAAAAAAGGTTCCTTCCTGTGAAAATAAGAAACTTTGCAAAGTGCAAAAAATAAGTCCCTTTCCATGTTGAAGGTGTCATTCTCTTCGGTTTCTGGTCTCCTCTCTTCATTTCAAAAAATTTTATTAAAGGTTTTCACAAAAAGTAACAAAAGAAAAGGACATTAAAGACTTTAAACAATTTACAATTTTCATAATGTTTTGTGCTTATGCAGCCATGTTCCCCCTTAGGGGTGTCTGGTAGCTGTGGTCCACCTGTCCGCTGCCCTCAATAACACCATTTTCCACACACCTGGAGTCACTGTACAGGCCGATACTTTGTTTTGTTGTTTTATTTAGGGAATAAACTTGGATAGGGATAGGAATAACTGTGGGATGCCCAAAGACCAAGTCACAGGAACTTCTATATACATCCTCCAGCACATACACTTGCTGACCGTTACTCTTCTTCTTTCTCTTTCCTGCACATATGCTTGCTGTTCCAGGCCTGAAAGGCAATTTATCAGACCTCCGTGACACTTCCTCTTCCACCACAGCTAGCACATGGTGAGGCCTGCTCTACTGCCAGCAGGGCCTCTGGACCACCTGTTGTGGGTAAGGGCTACGGGTTCCCTGTTGTGAAACCATGGGCCCTCAATGGTGTAGCTAAGTACGTTGGTGCTAGCTGGGCACTGGATTAACTACTACTCCCAGCCCATCCATCTTTCAGGCCTACCCCACTGTCTAGTAAAACTCCTTCCCCTGACTGGCTTCTCCGACTTCTACAGACTGTCCACTGTCTCCTCCCAGCCTGCTACAGAATTCTCATCTAGCTCCCAGGGTCTGTCACTCACCGACACTGGTGGATCCTTTAACGAGTCCTCTATGTAGCTTCTATGCTGCTCTCCTGCTCCCTTTTGCCGCTCCGAACCAACTCCTCTTCCTGGCTGCACCTGAGTCACCAGGCCTCTAGGTCACTAGGTCACCCCCCCCCCCTGGCTCCCTTCCCAGGTGAGGCTTCCACAGCACCTGTGCTACATTCTCTCCCACCCGACACTCTCCACCGCCCAGCTGGGCAGATCACAGTATTTAAGGAGATCCAGAATGGGGATTGGTCAGGGCTCCTTAACATACTTCAGAAAGTGACACCTCCTCATCCATCCCCTTTTCCAGAGCCTTCTCGAAACAAAGGGGAGGAGTATCCAAGGGGTGTTCCTTCCTGCAATCTCCAGTGCTCCCTGGGCCACTCCCCTACCCAGATCAAAACATTCAGTCCTGCACTTATTGGCAGGCCTGACTAAATTTTGCCTCGCCTAGCAAAAAAAAACCCATTACAAAAGCACCTATCACTAGGGGGGCGCTACACTTCTATAATACCAAGAAAAAAAATTAAGGGTTTGCATTACCAATCAAACGAAAGAGCAAGAGGCGTATGTCCCCAAGCCCCATTATAACTAAAGATTACTCCCTCTAGAACGCCAAACATTGGCATGTCCAAGGCACCTAGTTGCGGACATATTAAATATTCTCCAGCATTCTCAATCCAACAGTTATGTTTAGTAAGAGGCTATAAAGCCTACTTAACTAAACATGGCCTATCATTTGCATGAAATTGGTTTGAATATATGGAGTTCGGGGTTCGCCCTCTACACGTGAAAAAGAAGGTTCTCTCCACTGAGGGGGAGGGGACATTCTGTTTTCCATTAGTGTAACTATGTGAGCAAAATATCATAAGAACACCAGTAAAAAGAGGGAGAAAGGAAAGAGAGAATAAGAGAGGGAAGGCAAAGATTCTGTGCACTGGCCTACGCTGTCTCCTCTACTCTTCCAGGTTGAACAACGCTCAGCATCATTCAACTACTTTCTGTGAGCCCATGCTGTCAATGACACTCTACCTGAGGGTTAGAAATCACAGAGCCTGAGTGAAATCCTGCATAGATCGGAGCACTCACACGTTACAGTGCAACTGCAGTTTTAGTCAGCATTGTTGACCACTGACGCTAGAAAAGATGAACAGGGGACCAGCATTATTTTCTGTTTTTCAGTCAAATAAAATTTTCAGGAAGTACAGAAAATACCTGTTGATCTTGCCAAATATACAGTGTCCTTGCCACTTCCTGTGAACTAAAAAAAGATACAAAAATTGAGCTTTTAGATTCATACAGCTTTTTTTTTTTTTTGCTTTTTTTTTTTAATGGACCTAAATGTGGCTCTTTTATAGGCGATGATTCCATGCACATGGCAGCTTTTAGATCTGTATTCTAGAGCAAGAAAAAAATGCCCAAATCCTACATTCACCAAAACTGTTTATTTTTACACTGTAAGCGTGGAAACCCTTGTACTATAATTTACATACGTACAGAAAAAATGGAGCCACCTGCCTCCTCACAATGAAGGGGCGAGAGGCACGCAACACACAGCTGTTGGCTGCAGCCGCTGCTCAGGGCTGACATGTAAATAATAATGTGTAAACAGCGGGTGGCACTGCCACTAGTTACTATTGATGTTTAAATGATGGCCTGAATGAATGAGCAATGGACGACTGCTGATCATTCTGCACGTGCCAATGAATGACTTATTCAGGGTCAAAATGCATTCTGTAATGCCAGGATGCAGGTAGCTTGAGTCTATCATTCTAGTAGTGCCCATTTGTGCTGTGCAGTTGTACACATTGTAAACATTACAGAAACATTTAATGCATACAGTGTATGGACAAAATTTTCATGCATGATCTTGTTACCAGGCCCTAACAGCAGGATGTAGCAATAACGGGTACATTTTAATTATGCTGATTTGCATGAGCTCTAATCCTATCAACTACCATTTAATAAAGATGAACAAAGGCAGACGTTTGAAGTCCAGCTTACTATGACAACCGTGTTCATAGTTACAGTGGAGTAAGGACCCTTTCTCATGGGCACTGTCAGGTGGCAAAGTCAGGCAATTGAGGTGAGGGCCACAGAACTCTATACACATTTTCGCGGCTGCATGCCACTGTGCTTCAAGAAGTGAATGGGCGCCATGTCGCAACCGGCTTCAGTGGATGCAGTTGTAGCACAGTGAAGAAGGATTTCAGAGTAAAGTCTGTCTTAAAACAAGTGTGCCAGAGGTGGCACATCCCCTCCCGATAGCCTGCTAACTGTGGGAGAGGTAGGCCCACTTGAAAGAGACCTATGTGTAGACACCAGGTTAAAAGAAAAAAACTTGGCTTTAGATGCACTAACAATAAGGGTATACAAGAGATTGGTAAGGATCCACTCTGTGGCGATACATAGATGGACCAAACTAAGTACAGTAATCCCCTTGTCCATAGTCCATAGATAGTAGGGATCACTTTTTAAACATGCAGAAGAGCGTAGCTGGTCCAAGATGTATACAGACTAGCTGAGCATCATTCATGCACATAGCTAGCTCTGTCTTATTCTTTGTGTGGTTTATAACTTCCTGAGTGTAACCCGTGTTCTTTTGCACACTCCTGTAAATGTATATATTTAAACACACAAAATGTCACCACTGCAGGGTTACCGCCTATCTGATGTACTGTGTATGAGCTGAATGGAGGATGGGACTTACCTCTGCTGCTGTAGCTGACCTCAATTTCATTAAAGCAGTTTGTTCCCAAAGGACAGGCTTGTGTTCTGTCTGAGAATCACCTTTATTATTATAGTGTATATAAATCCTAAAAATTACCTTATTTTTGCTCCCTTTTGGTCTGGGAAACCATTGGAATTGGAATTGTAAACCAATTCAGTAAAACACAACACTTTTCTGGCTACATGGCCATTTAAAATGGCCTGCACCCAATTCCTTCCACCAGTTTCGGTAGCTTTACACATGCAGCAGATTCAGGTAGTTCTTAATAGCAACACCTTTACAAAGTTGCGCTATGGCTCCACTAAATTAAAAAATAAGTACCTCCAGTTTGGAGAAATGAGTGTGCAATCAGCGCTGCCTAAATTGAATATAAAAAATAAAAGATAAAAATAGGTACTGCTAGCTGAACATCAGGGTAGTCACACTGCCCAAAGAAACAATATAATAAATAAGGATGCAGCGCAGTAAAACATTCATCAATTGATATGACCTAAAAGTCCTGAAAAGTCCATAAATAAAGTGCATGCACAAAGATCTCCAAGAAGTGCCTAAGGTCCACACAAGCAGTGAGCGATCCCTCCACCAGCTAGCGTACTCGCTCACCTTACTGCATGACCCCAGTTCTACTAGAGGGTCAATAGCGCATACCCCCAACTGGGAATCAGATATGCTGAAGTCTTGCTGTCAAGGGGTGAGATTAATCTGGACCCAGTTAGAACGCTCCTCCAATACCACCAAGCATCTTAATCGTCAGTCAGCAAGATGGATAAACCATAGGCAACCATAGGAGAAAGGGAACAATCTAAGTGCAGAATGGGTTTTCTCCAACTTCTGGTTTCCTGGTTTTCCCTGTGCTTGTGTGGGTACTCCGATTTCCTCTCACACTGTGCAAAAATACTTTGTGGCCATACTTCAGCTGTAAGCAGCAATGTGGTGGGCCGTTTTCCTTTTATCCTGCAGTGTTTTCCCAAAGGTAGGTGGCACAAATCATAATGATAAGCTTCAGGCTGGAAGCTGCCTAGATAACAAAACTAGAGGTAATTAAAGGGGTTGTAAAGTCTCAGGGCTTTTCACCTTAATGCATTCTATGCATTAAGGTAAAAAACCTTCTGTGTTTCAGCTGTCCCGCAGACCCTTTTTCTCACCTGAACCCCATCATTCCATCGACGAGCACGAGCTCAGCGGCTCCAACCACTGTCTCGGGTCCTCATTTGGATAGATTGAAAGTAGCAGGAGCCATTTATTTTTACAAGTAAAATGAGCTTATATAATAAAATACAGTATTTTGAAATCCGTCAAACAATTTTGATGTTGAATTGTAAAAGCAGCGGTGTTGTGTCAGATCAGCAGGCTTGCTATTGCTTTTCAAATTCAACATCAATACAGTATCACTGATGTCAAATTCAACATCAATACAGTATCACTGATGTCCGCTTGCCGCCTTCTGTCTGTAGGCTTAGTGTGGCCGAGTGCGGGGTGTACCAAGACGGCTGTCAAGGCACATCACTTCTGTTACAAAATCTGACGGGTCATCTAATCTGATGGAACACTGGCAGGTGCTCCTAATATAAATATAAATAAGCAGCCTGGGGTTGATCCAGGAAGGCTTCACCTGGCCATACGGTGCCAATGTGGCCAGGCCGACAACCCAGGTGACTGAATTATGCGTCGCCTCCACATATCAACAGGTCACCAATAAGTGGCAGCCCAGCCGCAAATAAGAACTAGTTAACTTATAGCTCGGGTGGAACCGTACATTGAGCTGGACTGATAGACACTATGGCCATCTACAGGCTGTGACTAAATAAAGAAAACAAAAAAAATGAGGAACACATGGCTAACTGTGAGTCTTAAGACGTGTCAACCACAACCAGTCCATGGGCTAAAGGGAACTGAAATAGAAACCCACAAAAACAGAATGGGAGGTAAAGGGGTCAAGATCATTGGTGCACCTGGACAAGTTGTTAAAGGTGGAGGTCTGCTAAGGTAAACAAGGCAGTGTCTAAGCTGCAGGAGACCGTGAGTCACCCAGATAAATAATACCTCCATGTGTCCCTGATGGAGTCAGAATGATCTTGACTAGTGTTGAGCGAACCCGGACTGTAACGTTCGGGTCCGTACCGAACATTCGGGTGTCCGGGACCCGGACCCAAACACGGACGTTTCCAAAAACGTTCGGGTTCTGGGAGTTGATCACGCATGTTGAATAGCTGCAGGGCAGCCAATCAACAAGCGTTTCACTGGTTTGCCCTTAGAAGCCATCACAGCCATGCCTACTAATGGCATGGCTGTGCATCATGTGACCCAGCCTCTATATGAGGCTGGAGTCACAGTGCTGCATGTCACATGCTCTTGGGTTAGTGTAGGGAGAGGATGCTGCCGGCGGTTTTGTGAGGGACAGATTGAAGACATTTTAACATCTGATCCTGCATCCTGAGATTACTACTACTGTTGCTCTGAGGGACAGATTGCAGAAATTTGAGATTTCACATACTGCTGCTTTGAGTGACAGATTGCAGTTCAAACTCTGCATAACACAACGATCGCTACGATCGTGCACAATGATCAGATTGTGGGATCGTACACAACGATCAGATTGTGGGAGTAATTTGAGACTTCACATACTGCTACTTTGAGTGACAGATTGCAGATCAAACCCTTTATAACACAACGATCGTTACGATCGTACACAATGATCAGATTGTGGGAGTAATTTGAGATTTCACATACTGCTGCTTTGAGCGATCTGACTGCACTAGGTAGAGGCTTCTGCTTAGAGGGACAGATTATTGTTCAAAAATCATCTCCTAGTTATAAAGGGAGAGGTTCTAACTGCAGCTGTAAGTGACACATTATTGTTCAAAAATCATCTCCTAGTTTATTTGATCTTAATTTATTTTCCCTATCCCCATTTTTTTGTAGGGCACTTGCCCTACTCTTACCCCCATTTTACTTCCTTTTGCAGCCCTCTAGCACTTGCCAGGACTTTGTTACAGCCATTTTTGTGCCTAAAAGTTCGGGTCCCCATTGACTTCAATGGGGTTTGGGGTCCGGGATAACATTCGGGCAACGTTCGGTGCCGAACCCGGACTTCTTCCCAAAGTTCGTTCGGACCCGCAGAACCCGAACGTCCAGGTGTTCGCTCAACTCTAGTCTTGAGTACTCTTACATGTAGCAATCCGCTCCTCAGTGGGGAGAGGTGGAGCTCAGGACAGAGCTTGTCTATGCACAACACAGTTCCTCCAATCAGCTCTCACACACTGTTACTGCCCCTCCCTGGTGCTGCTGACAGATTAAGAAAGATTTCTAACATGATCTGCACTTTTGAAAGAGTGTAGAGAGGGGAAGATAAACAAGTAAAACCTATGCAGGAGGATGTTTCATCTTTGTGTATCATCTGAGGCTGTTCACTTCACTGGGTATACTGCATGTGAGGGTTTACATCCACTTATAAATACAAATAGGTGACTTCAATTACATTGTATAGGTTTTCTAGAAGCTCTAGAACGGGGTGTCTTTATTTGTTCTTTGATAGCAGAAGTGGCTATTCTGAAGAGGCTATTGCACATTCCGAAGAGGCTATTGCGCATTCTGAAGAGGCTATTGCACATTCCGAAGAGGCTATTGCGCATTCTGAAGAGGCTATTGCGCATTCTGAAGAGGCTATTGCACATTCCGAAGAGGCTATTGCGCATTCTGAAGAGGCTATTGCACATTCCGAAGAGACTATTGCACATTCTGAAGAGGCTATTGCACATTCCGAAGTGGCTATTGCACATTCTGAAGAGGCTATTGCACATTCTGAAGAGGCTATTGCAGAGATCTAATACAGATCAATACTTTTCAGCCAGATTCAAACACAAAATGCAAATACTGGCATATGGTTTATTCCTGAATTTTGTACATTAAAGGTTTTTCTTATTTTCTTTGGGGTTTTATAATGCAGTAGGAACCTCCTATGTTAATAAACAGTTCGCTCGCGGAAGTCCTTTTTTTTTTCCGTTAAAACAGTACGTTTTATTAAAATAAGGATAATGGATCACAAAAGGAACATAAGGTACAGAACACAGGCCCAAATCAAAAAGAACGGGGTTCCCCTGTGATACAAGGACAACAAGGCATAATGGACATGGAAAAAAAGAAAAATATCACTATTACAGCATAGACATCAAATTGCCAGGAGGTATGCTCAGGTGTCGCTCATGAGAGATACTAGAGATCTCAATAGATATACATTGTGCATAATAGCTACTAGGAGAGAGCGAGAGTACCAGGTACACAGTCCTCATGGAAGTTATATACAGTATGTAAGATAGAAGTACATAAAGCAGATCACGCCGGGCTGCATTCTGTTCAAGGGAATAACTACCCAGGTGTAGCGTAGTCACACACACTGGTAGAATGTAACCAGTGATCCCAAACATTTATTGTATTTAGGTGAGCATCCCCTGTGGATGTATAAAAATGTCTTGTCGGGCAGAGAATTATTTATTGCACAAATCCAAGCTGTCAATTCGGGGACAGAAGTCCACTCTTTCATTGAAATGGAAACTACCTTTCATGAGAAATCTTTTATTACTCATCCAATTTTTTTTTTTTGGGATCTGAAAGTGACCACTAATTCTGATAACTACTCTTACAGAAGTTTAAGAAAGAGGAAGAGGAAGTTGTAGACCACAAAGGACCATGGGTGATGCTTTCCCCTCATGATACATTCATGCTGATTGTTGTCAGCTATAATTATCACTATGTGAAGGAAAACATACATTTTGTTAGCAGTTTAATAGACATATTGCTACACAAAGTGTATTGCAATTCAAGGTAATTAAAAGTTAGATTTCTTTTGAATCTGAAGCCAGTGATAACTAATTAGAAAAGAAAGCAGAATGGCCTGTATCTATAAAACTGGAGCAGGAGAGGACTTGCAATAACATTTTCTAAGATCCTTTCAGTATACAGGATGGGCCATTTATATGGCTACACCTTAATAAAATGGGAATGGTTGGTGATATTAACTTCCTGTTTGTGGCACATTAGTATATGTGAGGGGGGAAACTTTTCAAGATGGGTGGTGACCATGGCAGCCATTTTGAAGTTGGCCATTTTGAATCCAACTTTTGTTTTTTCAATAGGAAGAGGGTCATATGACACATCAAACTTATTGGGAATTTCACAAGAAAAACAATGGTGTGCTTGGTTTTAACGTAACTTTATTCTTTCGTGAGTTATTTACAAGTTTCTGACCACTTATAAAATGTGTTCAATGTGTTGCCCATTGTGTTGGATTGTCAATGCAACCCTCTTCTCCCACTCTTCACACACTGATAGCAACACCGCAGGAGAAATGCTAGCACATGCTTCCAGTATCTGTAGTTTCAGGTGCTGCACATCTCGTATCTTCACAGCATAGACAATTGCCTTCAGATGACCCCAAAGATAATAGTCTAAGGGGTTCAGATCGGGAGACCTTGGGGGCCATTCAACTGGCCCACGAGAACCAATCCACTTTCCAGGAAACTGTTCATCTAGGAATGCTCGGACCTGACACCCATAATGTGGGATACTTTTCCACGTATAGTGATCTCACTCTCAGCAAAGCTCAGTAGGTGTAATTCAAAGAGGACCTGCACGCAAAAAGAGAAGATTTCTGTTTTAGGGAACATCTAGAAATGTTAATTGTGCCTGAGCTAATCTTAACATTTTGCTGTTGTTTAAAACTACTCCTTTTTTTAAAAAATCTGATAATCTTTATCTATTATCTGAAAATTACTCTTAAAAAACATAGCAGTGCGCTTCCTGGTGTGTGCCAACAGCCTCATAGCTGTATATGTGCAGTATGAGATCTACTGCGCCTTGAAAGTATTCACATCCCTTGAAATTGAATTTCGTTATGTTACAACCAAAAACATAAATGTATTTTATTGGGATTTTATGTGATAGACCAAGACAAAGTGGCACATAATTGTGAAGTGGAAGGAAATAAATGGTTTTCCAAATGTATTACAAATAAATATCTGAAAGGTGTGGTGTGCATTTGTATTCAGCCCCCTTTACTCCGATACCCCCAACTAAAATCTAGTGGAACCAATTGCCTTCAGAAGTCACCTAATTAGTAAATAGAGCCCAACTGTGTGTAATTTAATCTAAATATAAAAACAGCTGTTCTGTGAAGCCCTCAGAGGTCTGTTAGAGAACCTTAGTGAACAAATAGCATCATGAAGGCCAAGGAACACACCAGACAGGTTAGGGATAAAGTGGTGGAGAAGTTTAAAGCAGAGTTAGGTTATAAAAAAAATATCCCAAGATTTGAACATCTCATAGAGCACTGTTCAATCCAACATTCGAAAATGGAAAGAGTATGGAAAGAGTATGGCACAACTGCAAACCTACCAAGACACAGCCGTCCACCTAAACTGACAGGCCGGGCAAGGAGAGCATTAAAGTGGTTGTCAACTCGTGACCACTTTAACCTACAGGTAAGCCTATAATAAGGTTTTCCTGTAGGTGCCCTGCATATCTCCCAAACCTGCACGGTTCAGGAGATATGCAGTGTACAAGATGTGCCACCGTCATTTCGGCACATGCGCAGTGAAGAAACAGCCTCCGTGCCGTTTCTTCACTGTGATCATGCTGCGACTGGCAGCTCCCGCACGTATGCGCGGGAGTGACGTCACGCGACTCCGGACGGTCACAGAGCTGGAGATTGCGGCCCCAGAAGGAAGAGGGGCAGAAGATGGACGCGGCCAGCACAGGGGACAGCGCTGGACGTCGCAGGCTTCATTTGTAGGTAAGTGGCACATAATGGGCTACTATGCGATGCATAGTAGCCCATTATGCATCTACTTTGCAGGGGAATGTAGAGGAAGTAAACCCCATCTGGGTTTACTTCCTCTTTAATCAGAGAAGCAGCCAAGAGGCCTATGATAACTCTGGAGGATCTGCAGAGATCCACAGCTCAGGTAGGAGAATCTGTCCACAGGACAACTATTAGTCGCGCACTCCACAAATCTGACCTTTATGGAAGAGTGGCAAGAAGAAAGCCATTATTGAAAGAAAGCCTTAAGAAGTCCCGTTTGCAGTTTGCGAGAAGCCATCCGGGGGACACAGCAAACATGTGAAAGAAGGTGGTCTGGTCAGATGAGACCAAAATTGAACCTTTTAGCCTAAAAGCAAAACACTATGTGTGGCAGAAAACAAACACTGCACATCACCCTGAACACACCATCCCCACTGTGAAGCATGGTGGTGGCAGCATCATGTTGTGGGGATGCTTTTCTTCAGCAGGGACAGGGAAGCTGGTCAGAGTTCAGAGCAAGATGGATGGAGCCAAATACAGGACAATCTTAAAAGACAACCTGTTAGAGTCTGCAAAAGATTGAGACTGGGGCAGAGGTTCACCTTCCAGCAGGACAACGACCCTAAAGCAGCCAGAGCTTCAATGGAATGGTTTAGATCAAAGCATATTCATGTGTTATAATGGCCCTGTCAAAGTCCAGACCTAAATCCAATTGAGAATCTGTGGCAAGACATGAATATTGCTGTTCACAGACGCTCTCCATCCAATCTGACAGAACTTGAGCTATTTTGCAAAGAAGAATGGGCAAAAATATCTCTCTCTAGATGGGCAAAGCTGGTAGAGACTTCCCCCAAAAAGACTTGCAGCTGTAATTGCAGTGAAAGGCGGTTCTACAAAGTATTGACTCAGGGGGGCGCCATACAAATGCCCCCCACACTTTTCATATATTTATTTGTAAAAAAGTTTCAAAACCATTTATCATTTTCCTTCCACTTCACAATTCTGTGCCTCTTTGTGTTGATCACATAAAATCCCAATAAAATACATTTACATTTTTGGAACAAGAGTTTTTTTTGGGGAGGCTGTGATACAGCGGTTATGAAAATATATTTTTTTATTACAAAAACAATTTTAAAATCCATAAAGTTATAAAAAAGAGATATGAGACACAGACAATGGCTCTAGCACTTCTTAAGGCTACTTTCACACTGAAGCGTTTTACAGACGCTATTTAGCTAAAAATAGCGCCTGTAAAGCACCTCAAAAATCCCCCCCAATCCACCTCAATGTGAAAGCCCTGAGTGCTTTCACACTGGGGCGGTGCGCTTGCGGGACGTTACAAAAAGTCCTGCAAGCAGCATCTTTGGGGCGGTGAGGGGAGCGTTGTATATACCGCTCCTCTACCGCCCCTGCCATTGAAATGAATGGCAAGCGCTTCTGAAGCAGCTGCACACCGCCTCGGTAGCGCTGAACGCCGGCACTTTTAACCCCTTTTTAACCCCTTGTGGGGGGTTAAAAGCGCGACGCTCCCACCTGCATAGCGGAGCCCTATCGCTGGTAAAACTCAGCTAAAACTAGTGGGTTTTACCGCGACCGCGGCTGTAGCCTAAATGTGGTACCGCTAGACATGTTGCAGCATTTGTATATTAGTGGCTCGACACTGCTTCTTCAGGATCTTTTCTATACACATATACAAACTACTATAAAGCAAATACCAATGTCAGACTACAAATGAAAAGAGAAACAATATTAAAACAATGCCACAAAGTATTGTACAAAATTCATAAGCTGATTACATACAGGTGTGAATAAAGCAAATCATATCATATATTATTCTATACCCACACTCATATCGAGCCACCACATTACTCCCAATAAATGCATCACAACTGAATGGAAAAAAGAAAAGGAAGGAAGAAAATAGGAAAAAGAGAAAAATGGGGGGGCTAAGAACAGGAGACGAGAAGGAGAAAGGGGAACTGTTTCTGAAACTATGACCTCAAAGCCTAGAGGAATGGTCTTGTTTAACCACTTCAGTCCCGGAAGGAAGGATTTCCCACTTTAGGACCAGAGCACTTTTTGCGATTCGGCACTGCATCCCTTTAACTGACAATTGCGCAGTCGTGCGACGTTGTACCCAAACAATATTTGCGTCTTTTTTTCCCACAAATAGAGCTTTCTTGATTTGACCCCCTCTGAGTCATTTCTGATCACCGTTATAAACAAAAGAAGAGAGACAATTTTGCAAAAAACCCAAAATTTCTTACTTTTTGCTATAATACATATCCAATAAAAAAAAAATATAAAACATTTTTTTCATCGGTTTTGGCCCATTTATATTCTTCCTCATATTTTTGGTAAAAAAAAAAAAATCGCAACCAGCATTTATTGATTGGTTTGCGCAAAAGTTGCCGCTTTTACGAATGGTGAGAATTTATTTATGTTTTTTTTTAATTTTTTTTTTACTAGTAATGGCGGCGATCTGCGATTTTTATCGGGACTGCGATATTACAGCGGACATGTCGGACCATTTTGACACTTTTTTGGGACCATTGGCATTTATACAGCGATCAATGCTATGAAAATGCTTTGATTACTGTGTAAATGTCACTGGCAGTGAAGGGGTTAGCCTGCAGGGGGTGCTCTAAGGGGTTACCTGTGTTCCCTGTGTATGTTCTAACTGTATGGGGGCTGGGGTGAGTGGGGGGAGGAGAGTGATCGTGGCCCCCATGTACAGGGAGCCTGTGATCACATCCATTCCCCCTCTGTCAGAACGGAGATCCGTGTTTACATACACGGACCTCCGTTCTCTCACTGCGGGGGGAGCAACCGCGGGTTGCCGACGGAGATCGAGTCCGCCCTACCCGCTCACTGACTCCCCCCGGAACACAGTGAGCGCGCCTCCGGCGGTGCGTGCTCACAGTGCGCGAACTCGCAGCTGCCGTCAGGCGATAGCGAACCAAGTTGCCGCGGTCAGGCCACAGCGGGCTGTCGGCAACTGTTTAAGCCGGGTGGGGGGGGAGACTCTTAATCTTGTGTTGAAGTATCCGCTGATCCCAGTTCCCTCCCCTTGGGTCTGGGGAAATTGCTTCAAGAACAAAAAAGGATACCATCTCTGTGTGGTATTTATGATATAGACCAATATGTTTAGTAACAGGCATGATGATCTTACCATTGCCTGAATAGTAGATATGGTCTCGACCTGAATAGGTAAAGCTTTTGCTTGACAGTATATGGTTTTTTGTAAACCTCTTGTGAGTTGTACATACAGTCAGGTCCATAAATATTGGGACATCGACACAATTCTAATCTTTTTGGCTCTATACATCACCACAATGGATTTGAAATGAAACGAACAAGATGTGCTTTAACTGAAGACTTTCAGCTTATATTTGAAGGTTATTTACATCCAAATCAGGTGAACGGTGTAGGAATTACAACAGTTTGTATATGTGCCTCCCTATTTTTAAGGGACCAAAAGTAATGGGACAGATAACAATCATAAATCAAACTTTCACTTTTTAATACTTGGTTGCAAATCCTTTGCAGTCAATTACAGCCTGAAGTCTGGAACACATAGACATCACCAGACGCTGGGTTTCATCCCTGGTGATGCTCTGCCAGGCCTCTACTGCAACTGTCTTCAGTTCCTGCTTGTTCTTGGGGCATTTTCCCTTCAGTTTTGTCTTCAGCAAGTGAAATGCATGCTCAATCGGATTCAGGTCAGGTGATTGACTTGGCCAATTGCAGAACATTCCACTTCTTTCCCTTAAAAAACTCTTTGGTTGCTTTCGCAGTATGCTTCGTGTCATTGTCCATCTGCACTGTGAAGCGCCGTCCAATGAGTTCTGAAGCATTTGGCTGAATATGAGCAGATAATATTGCCCGAAACACTTCAGAATTCATCCTGCTGCTTTTGTCAGCAGTCACATCATCAATAAATACAAGAGAACCAGTTCCATTGGCAGCCATACATGCCCACGCCATGACACTACCACTACCATGCTTCACTGATGAGGTGCTATGCTTTGGATCATGAACAGTTCCTTTCCTTCTCCATACTCTTCTCTTCCCATCACTCTTGTACAAGTTGATCTTGGTCTCATCTGTCCATAGGATGTTGTTCCAGAACTGTGAAGGTTTTTTTAGATGTTATTTGGCAAACTCTAATCTGGCCTTCCTGTTTTTGAGGCTCACCAATGGTTTACATCTTGTGGTGAACCCTCTGTATTCACTCTGGTGAAGTCTTCCCTTGATTGTTGACTTTGACACACACACACCTACATCATGGAGAATGTTCTTGATCTGGCCAACTGTTGTGAAGGGTGTTTTCTTCACCAGAGAAAGAATTATTCGGTCATCCACCACAATTGTTTTCCGTGGTCTTCTGGGTCTTTTGGTGTTGCTGAGCTCACCGGTGCGTTCTCTCTTTTTAAGGATGTTCCAAACAGTTGATTTGGCCACACCTAATATTTTTGCTATCTCTCTGATGGGTTTGTTTTGTTTTTTCAGCCTAATGATGGCTTGCTTCACTGATAGTGACAGCTCTTTGGATCTCATGTTAAGAGTTGACAGCAACAGATTCCAAATGCAAATAGCACACTTGAAATGAACTCTGGACCTTTTATCTGCCCCTTATAAATGGGATAATGAGGGAATAACACACACCTGGCCATGGAGCAGCTGAGCAGCCAATTGTCCCATTACTTTTGGTCCCTTAAAAAGTGGGAGGCACTTCGTTTCATTTCAAATCCATTGTGGTGGTGTATACAGCCAAAAAGATTAGAACTGTGTCGATGTCCCAATATTTATGGACCTGACTGTACGTCTATAATATGGCAAATTATCTGTATACTTTTTATAGCATGCAGCTGCCATGTTTTGGAGCTCTATGAAGGTCCCAGTAATAAATCTCTATACTGGCTGATACGGTAAAATACTTTTTAGCTTTACTCTGTTGCTGTTTAACCTTAAGTATTAATGTAAAATAAAATAAGGCAATAAGGGAATTCCCCTACTTAATGGTTTATCATTTTTCGATCAGGTTTTAACATTGTGCCTTATACATACTGGGCTTCCATGCCCACCGGGGCTGATCTCCCCCATGGGCCGTGTGCAGGCTTTAGCCATGGGTAAGGTAATCTGTGGGTGGCATCATATGGGATATATATGTGTTCATATATCTTGTCATATACCATGTTGTTATGTGATGATTAATATTTTTTCTCATTTCATTTGTTGTCTGACATTGGTATTCGCTTTATAGTACAGTTTGTATATGTATATAGAAAATCTCCTGAAGAAGCAGTATTCCAGCAGTGGTACCATTAAAGTCCATTCCAGCCTCCCCGAAAAAAACTCTTGTTCCAATTTATAGGGACAAAGGTAACTTCTTTTCTTCATCTAGTAATATCACATTTAAGCACTTTTTCAATACATTTACATTTTTGGTTGTACCATGAGAAAATGTCAAGGGATATGAATACCTTTTCAAGGCACTGCTGCCTCTGACTGCTGGTCTCCGGAGATTTGGAGTGAGTTTTGGTGATGTCACCGCTGTGCTGCTCACTGTTCTGCTTGCTGGAGGCTCTGACATAAAGAAGCAAAGCCCAACCTTTACCAAGTTAGCTGTCTCCACACAACAACACAAGGCATGGAAGATCCATAATGTGGAAAGGTCAGCTACAGGAAGACCACAGTCAATACAGATGACTAGTCCTTTGCCCTCTGCCTGCATTTAATTGGGCATAGCTTCCAGAGATCAGTTCCTCTTGCCCTAGAGTACCCCTTCTAGTTATGGATGAACATATGCATCCCTGGCATGCCCACATTATGTGGTGTATAAAGGATCAATACACAAAAAGTTATTGGTTAAACTAAGTACTTTTTCATTGCTACTTTTAACTTTGGAAAGGCTTTTCAAAATCTTTGAAATTATTTAGAGCAGCCATTCTCAACCAGAGTATTGTGGAGGTAGTTGGGGGCTCCTTGAGCTGTGGCTAATTGACCTGCACAGTTCCTGCACAGTTCCAGAGCCAACATCACTAGGCAGAGCAAGAGGCATTGTTCCAACAATCTTTTTAGCTTTCTGTAAGGGGGTTCTTCTCACTGGCCACAAATGTAGAGGGCATTTTTCACAATGAATTTATTTTAGCAAGGGATCTTAGAGACCTGACATTTTATTTCAAGAGTTTATCTGGAATAAAAAAAAGTTGAGAAAGGCTGATTTAAATGTTTAATGTAGTATACCACTTTGGGGGTAAAAACACTTTTTATGTAGCTATAGATGATTCAGATTAATAAGAGGGACAACTGAGGAGGAAAGAGGGATAGAGGGACTTGGTTCCAAAAGACGGAGAGTCCCTTAAAATGAATTGCATTTGGGAATTATGAATTATTCCACTACAGTTCCGTTATATTAGCTGTTAAAAACAAGAAATCCAGGGTTACAAGGAGTTACAAAATATACAGCATTTTTGTCTAATAAATATTTTGTCTTATTTTCTCCATGGGGCTGCATGAACCTAAAAAACTAAAAAAGAAGGGCTGTCCCTAAAAAAGGAGATACTTATGGGAGCTATGCAAAGTAATTAGGTAAATCCAGCTAGCCTACTCACAATTCTATATAACTACTGTCATGACCAAGTGTGATTTATTGCCGTCATCCCTTATTGATACAATTCAAGTGAAAAAAACTCTTATGATGGGATTTTTTAGGCAATTAGAGAATAAACCATTAAATGTAGAAAATCATATTAATAAAATGTATTGTAATTTATTCTCTTATATTAAAAATATTTTGACAAAAGATAAAAATATATAAGCATGATCCAATCCTATACATTATATCCAAGCGAACTTAGATGATTGAGATGGTATTTTTCAACCACTTGATAATGGGCCTGGATGTTACCACGGCTACAAGTAGATTGGGGCTTCCAGCACGTTTCAAAATGTACATAAAAGACTTTCTTCATCAGGGAAGATACCATTTCTGTAACAGAGAAATATATATATGCTGATATCTGGTATATACATTAATTGTAATGAACATGTTCAAAGCACAGTAGTACCTGCAATGCAGGTGCAGCATTTACATTGCAACACTTACAAGGATTATATTCATTCGGGGAGAGCAGCCTCTCTATTCATTGGCTTTCTTTGGTCATTATATGTAAACATTCCTCCATGCTGGAATGGTAAGAAACAAAACATTTCCAACGACCAACGTAAAAGCAGAGGGAGGTGTTGTCTGGCTGGGGAAAAATATATATATATTTATCTATATGTATATGTTTAAATATCCCCAGCATCTAACCCCAATCTATATTGCTAAACATGGGAAAGGGAGCCCACCTACAGGGAGCTCTCTACCACCCACTGCACTGAGAACAAGAAAGGGGAAGCCGCTGGGGAAACCAGCACAAGGAGTAATGTGCACATGTATATGAAAGCCATCCTTCCCTATTCTATAGAGTGACCGCTTACCTAATATGGATGAGAGCAGCTCCCAAACGTAAACACTCCTATACCCCCTTGAGCCATCTAGTAGGAAAGTCTCCGGATGCCCAATTGTCTGATCTTCACGACGCACGGCGTGAAGGAGGAATGGCGTCGGAAAGCATCCCTGGCATCCTCTTATGTCGGGTATGCGCAGGCTAAACCGCGTCACACGTGTGTGCGTCATTTCTGGCTCCGTCACCGCTGCTAACTGGAGACCGGAAAACCAGCAGACATAGGGACTAAAACCGCCAGCACTTTAATCCCCTCTTTGCCCAGAAGGGGAAGAGAAACATCCCCTCATGCAGCAAAAATGGAGTAACATAGTAAGGCCCCATTACCAAGTGTGGCAGGGGCCTTTCTGTGCTGGGCATGGCAGAAGTAATAACGGCCGAGGAGCCAATATACAGAAGCTGCTGACACCATTCCAAATTGCATAAACAAAGCATTTGACATACAGTAACGATAGAAAACATAATAACGAACTACAACACATTTTATATGCCCTCAAAAAATGTGCCTATTCAAACCGGTCTAACTCAGACACAGATTTGAAGTCAGTGGTGATGCACACTTTGAACTAACTACAGTTCTATGTGTGCTTGTCCTGGATTATTTCCTA
>BLSH010507548.1:244885-264718 GCA_018402905.1 Glandirana rugosa
AAGAAGTCCACGGAAAACCATTTGAGATCCGTCCGATAGTACACGGAAAATGACTCCTCACCGAAGGTAGACCGGTGAGATGGTATGTCCGGACTAACCACCTCACTACGTCTCAACCAACAATAAGACCTTCCAAGAGGTGAGAGGTGTCTCTTTGCAACCTCGAGATAGTTTCACTGGTAACCCAAGAACCAGTGGAGGGGCTGATTCCGGGAAGAGGGGGCTAGGGGGTCAAACCGGTCCGCCGGACGAGATCCTTCTCAAGACCACCAAGGTTTGAAGAAGGTAAATGCCTACTAACTCCGGTGACACGAGTAACCCTGGAAGTTACGACGTCTTTACAAAGACATGAAAGGGTACAGAAACATTTCTGCAGCATTGAAGGTCCCAATGAGCACAGTGGCCTCAATCATCCGTAAATGGAAGAAGTTTGGAACCACCAGAACTCTTCCTAGAGCAGGCCGCCTGGCCAAACTGGGGGATCGGGGGAGAAGGGCCTTAGTCGGGGAGGTGACCAAGAACCCAATGGTCACTTTGATAGAGCTCCAACGTTTCTCTGTGGAGAGTGGAGAACCTTCCAGAATAACAACCAACTCTGCATCACTCCACCAATCAGGCCTGTATGGTAGAGTGGCCAGATGGAAGCCACTCCTCAGTAAAAGGCACATGATAGCCTGCCTAGAGTTTACCAAAAGGCACCTGAAGAACTCTTAGACCATGAGAAACAAAATTCTCTGGACTGATGAAACAAAGATTGAACTCTTTGGCCTGAATGGCAAGCATCATGTCTGGAGGAAACCAGGCACTTCTCATCACCTGGCCAATACCATCCCTACAGTGAAGCATGGTGGTGGCAGCATCATGCTATGGGGATGTTTTTCAGTGTCAGGTACTGTTAGACTAGTCAGGATCGAGGGAAAGATGAATGCAGCAATATACAGAGAAATCCTTGATGAAAATCTGCTCCAGAGAGCTCTGGACCTCAGACCGGGGCAAAGGTTCATCCTCCAACTAGAGTTGCCACCTCATCCCTTTAAACCAGCACACATATGCATTACACAGGTCCTGAGGCTGATTTAATGCAGATGAGGCACCAAGTGAGTTTAATTACCACCTTAATCAGCCACAGAACCTGTGTAATTAATATGTGTCCTGGATTAAAGGGATGATGTGGCAACCCTACTTTCAACAGGACAACGACCCTAAGCACACAGCCAAGATAACAAAGGAGTGGCTATGGGACAACTCTGTGAATGTCCTTGAGTGGCCCAGCCAGAGCCCAGACTTGAACCCGATTGAACATCTCTGGAGAAATCTGAGAATGGCTGTGCACCGACACTCCCCATCCAACCTGATGGAGCTTGAGAGGTTCTGCAAAGAAGAATGGGAGAAACTGCCCAAAAATAGGTGTGCCAAGCTTGTAGCATCATATTCAAAAAGACTTGAGGCTGTAATTGGTGCCAAAGGTGCTTCAACAAAGTATTGAGCAAAGGTTGTGAATACTTCTGTACATGGGATTTTTTTTTTTATATTTAATAAATTTGCAAAGATTTCAAACAAACTTCTTTCATGTTATTATGGGGTATTGTTTGTAGAGATTTGAGGAAAATAAAAAATGTAATCCATTTTGGAATAAGACTAACATAACAAAACGTGGAAAAAGTGAGGATCTGTGAATACTTTCCGGATGCACCGTATGTCAAGAGACTATGTGCAAGATGTAAAGCCATTATGGATGAATTCCCTGTGCATGCATTAGATATTGCACTGTCCTGGAAAAGACAGAATGCTTGTTTTATGGAAATCTGCGCTCTGTAAATAATAAATTATGTACAAAAATAGCATAAAGCTTTTTTATGGCATGAGTCACAGATTGTAGTCTGGGCCCTGGCTTAATTTAGGTCACAGAGTTTTTATTTATCCAGAATTAGGGCTGGACGGTGTTCAAGAGTTTAGCGTAGCTGATAAAAATAAATATATACTTATAGCTTCTGCAGTCTGAGGAAGTGTTGCTATTCAAAAAGTGCACAGTTCCCAAATCACCTTTCTTAACCAGTTCCCGACTGGCTTCCGCATATTTACTGCGGCAATGTGGCACTGTCTCGCGAATCGCCATAAATAACCGGCGATCTGCGCGTGCGCACTTAACGGGCGGGAGCACACCACCACACTCTGCGGGAGTGTGCCCGCGGCACGGGCGGACCCGATGACCGCTGGTGAGCCGCGATGACCTGCCAGAGAGAAAGGACGGGGAACCGATGTAAACACGGCGGTTCCCCGTTCTGACAGGCGGTATGTAAGAGATCCACAGATCGCTGTCACTGGGATCAGTTAGATCTCTGGTGCCCCTGCCAGCCCAGCCCCCTCACAGTTAGAACACGCCTAGGGAACACAGTTAACCCCTAGATCCCCCCCCCACGTTAATCCCTTCACTGTCAATGACATTTATACAGTAATCAGTGGACATTTACATTTCTGATCGCTGTATAAATGTCATTGGTCCCAAAAAAGTGTAAAAAATGTCCGACATGTCTGCTGCAATATCGCAGTCCCGATAAAAATCGCAGATCGCTGCCATTACCAGTAAAAAAAATAAAAATAATAAAAACGCCATAAATCAATTCCCATAGTTTGTAGACGTGATAACTTTTGTGCAAACCAATCAATATACGCTGATTGCGGGGTTTTTTTTTACCAAAAATATGTAGTAATCAGTGGATATTTAAATTTCTGATCGCTGTATAAATGTCATTGGTCCCAAAAAAGTGTCAAAAATGTCCGAAATGTCCGCCCCAATATAACACTCCTGATAAAAATTGCAGATAACCGCCATTACTAGTAAAAAAAAAAAAATGTAAAAACGCCAGAAATGTATTCTCATGGTTTGTAAACGCAGCAACTTTTGCGCAAACCAATCGATAAATGCCAATTGCGATTTTTTTTTTACCAAAAATATGAGGAAGAATATAAATCGGCCAAAACCGATGAATAAATTCATTTTTTTATATTTTGTATTTTAGCAAAAAGTAAGAAATATTTTTTTTGCAAAATTGTCACATTGTTTTTTTGTTTATAGCGGTAATCAGAAATGACGCAAAGGTGACCAAATACCACCAAAAGAAAGCTCTATATGTGTGAAAAAAAGGATGCAAATTTCGTTTAGGTACCACGTCACACGACCGCGCAATTGTCAGTTAAAGCGACGCAGTGCCGAATCACAAAAAGTGCTCTGGTCCTACAGTGGGAAATCCTTCCGAGGGTGAAGTGGTTAAAGCTGTAATAAATCCAAAACCTAAAATGTAATATATTGCAGCTTACTAATCATTAGATATGGTGGCTGCATTTGTTTTCTTTTTCCCCCTCTGTTTTCATTTGGAGATCTGGCCAGTAACACACCTCCTGTATTAGAGTGCCCCCACTCTGGATGAAGGAGCAAAGGGGCAGATTTAGGCTCGATTCAGATCAATGCACTTTGCTTTTCAGCGTTCATTCAGTGCTTTTTGCTGTGCTTTCTGCGTTTTATACCACATTTTTGATGCGTTATTACCGCAATTTTGCATTTTGTGTTTTTTTTTTTTTTTTTTTTTAACAGAAGCATTTTGTGGTTTTAAATCTGCCTAGCAACAAAATTAAAAAAAAAAAAAAAAAAAAAAAAAAACCGCAAATCCCAGCAAAATCACTGTAAAAACGCATAAAAAAACGCAGCACTTGCGTTTTTCTTGCATGCCCATTGAAGTCTATTACATGCAAAACGCTGCATTTTGCGGGAAAAAAGTCCCCGACCCTTTACAAAAATGCAGAGGCACAAAAATGCATTGATGTGAACATGTTTCATAGGAACCCATGTTAAAAAAATCCTTGTATTTCTGCAAAATGCATAAAAAAAGTATTACTGTGAATGGAGCCTTAGACAGTGGCATTGTCAGTCTGGGGGAGGGGAGTGTTAGGACTAGCAGATTTAAATACACTAACAAATTGAAGCCAAACTCCAGCTAACACTTTATAATCAGTTACAGCAAATAGTTTATATTTTACTTTTGTGATAAAGGTTTTACATGAATAAATAAAAGCTGGTCATTTTAAACACCTCTGTCAATGGTTTGTCTCATCCCTGTAACTGCAAGGGAGCTTTTCTTATATAAAATAAAAAGAAAAGACTTACTGGCTGGATCACCAGATGAAAGAAAGCCTAAAAAAGAAAACGAATGCAGCCATCACTTCTAAGAATTTGTAAACTGCAATATAATAATTGTTTACTTTTGGGCTTAATACTGCTTTAATCACATTCATTTGGAGAAGTTTAATTAAAAGGCACAATTTTTTTGGAAGCAAATAATATTGTTAAAGGAGAAGTACAGCCAAAGCTTGTTGGCTGCACTTCTCCAATGTATCACAGGTCGTTCTGCACCCCTGTGACACGCTTTCAGCAAAGAGCGGGCTGGAGCCACTGTCGGCTGATGTCACAGAGCCAGTCCAGGCTCGGACAAGATCGTGACCATACGGTCGGGATCCGCCCACATGCCTGCATCGGTGCCGCTGAGTGGCTGAGCCGGCCACTCCTGCCCCCTCCATAGCCCAACGCTCCAGTGAGTGGGGGGGAAAGGCAGAGCAGAGAGCCAGTGACTCACAGTCACTGGCTCTCTGCTCAAAGAGCTCTGAGAACTGAGCGATCAGCAATGTTTGGTCACTCTGTTCTCAGTCTTAAATATGATTCAGAAAAAAAGCCATACCCCATACCTCTCTTTTAAATGTACCTAATTAAAACACCAGCATTACAAATATATTAGCTGTATGCAATTAAAACTTATCTAAAACCAAAACATTTTCTCTTTTTTTTTATTAGCCAACTTGTTTATTAAGTAGGACAATTTCAAATAATGTGATTTAGAAAATGAATCTTATTATACAAGCCTTGATGAAGGGTCACAAAACGTTTATTTGTGATTTATTTATTTCTTGATGAATTACGGAATGGCTAAGCCTGGGTTCACACCTAATACATCCGCAGCTCACAGGGTCCGGTGCATCCCGTTTGCCTGAATTCAGACCTGAAACGGAGCAAAAGACGCACAGGACCCCTGCGCAAATTTGCACCAGAGCAGCTCCGGAGATATGTGAACCAACTCCATAGAGAGAAAATCTGAATCCGCATCCAATTTGCAATACTGTGAACCCAACCTTAAACCTCTATCCATTTACTTTTTATTCTTTTTTCTCTATCCTATTGGGGAGATTTGTCTTCACTTCCTATCCAAGAGATGCATCAGGAGGTGGGAGGAAATCTCTCCAAAGTGAGGTTATGTCCCCAGCTACCTGTACTGGAGGAAGTGTTCCAATGGAACGCTGGCTAAATGAGAGAGATCTATTGGTTCCACAGCCATGCTAAGCAGGATGGATAGAGGAATGTCAGCTGCCAGTTATTGTATTCGGCAGAACACCTGAGCAGTGCTTGTATGGATGAAGTCAGTGTTTGGCAACAAATTTTCAGACAAAGGCCCCTTTCACACAGGCCACCTGTCCGGTTTTCAGGTGGACCTGATCGGAGCCTCCATTCACTCCCATCGGCAAGGCCGCAGATAAGGCTGGGCCCTGTACTGGGCCCAGGCCCCATCAGTTCAATAGGGGGGCCCCGGCACCTGCTGGGCAGGAGGGCAGGCTGTAGTGTCTTATTACAGAAACCAATCCTCTTCTGCTTTCTCCTGCAGCGCTGCCAGCTTCTCCTCCTCTTTCTCCCTCTGGCTGCACTGCAGGGGGAGTGTTTCTAGCACATGCACCCCTTCCAGCTGCTGCCCGAGCCCCCATGTGCCCCTTTCCCCCACAGCTCTTCCGGCTTTCCTCCTCTCCTGCTGACAGCTGCTGTGGGCACACAGGGGAATGTTTCATGAAGAGCGGGGGAAGGGGGTCGATAAATACTGTATAGATTTTTTTGGTACCTTCCTTTTCTGAATGAACACAGTGAGTGATCGGTATCAATCACTCCTGTGTCTATTTATCACAGTTTGTGAATGAGCAAGAAGCTTCAGAGCGCTCCCAATTTATTAATTCATGCAGCTGAGGCTTTAGAGAAAGGGACTGATAAATCTATGTCCTCAGTGACTTCCGGCTGGGGTGGGGGGTCCCATCAGGTTGGCTGTATGGGGCCTCATGATTTCCAACAGCAGCCCTGCATACAGATGAAAGAAATCCAAAATTTTGAGTTTTACCAAAATCTGTTTTGAGAGGGGAAATTCTTGTTCCAACAACTGCCTGAAAAAGAATTTCTCTCACTTTGCAGAATCTTCATAGTGTTCACTATTGCAGAGCTATGGCATGGTGCACATAACCCCCACCAAGTGCAATACAGGGGTGCTCAACATTTAAATCTACAAAGTGCCCCATGGACATAAAATCAGAGGGGGCCTACGAAATTTCCCAGCTAAGTGAAGTCCCACCCAAAGGACAGCCTACCTTGTCCCCCTTTCCTCCATAGACAATGAGGTATAACCCCAGCATTCCAGATGGTCAGCTGAATGGGGTACCAGCCCTGGACCAAATGAACCAGGCAGGGGGCATGCAAACTATGGTATTAATTTCAAAGATTTGAGTGAACGGAGGACAGCAAGCGGTTCCACACCTTGTCAAACTTAGTTTGAAGGCTCATTGTTTGTAAGTATACTTGTAGAATTGTAGGGATGAATGGACCAGTCCTTGCATCTGGCTTCCATGAATAGCGCAAGCCTGGGCATTAAAGTATATGATGACAAAATATCTATGCAGAGCCTTCTGCCTTTGAAAGCCACGCCGCATGTCAAAAAGTTTAATCGATCCACAGATACAAGCATCTGAAGTTAAAGCTGATGTTTGATGCTTGAAATTTTCCACATTTTGTCATGTTACAACCAAAAACGTAAATGTATTTTATTGGGATTTTATGTGAAAGACCAAGTGGCACATAATTGTGAAGTGGAAGGAAAAAATAAATGGTTTCCAACATGTTTTACAATATGTGAAAAGTGTGGAGTGCATTTGTATTCTGCCCCCTCTACTCTGATACCCCTAACTAAAATCTGGTGCAACCAATTGCCTTCAGGAGTCAACAAATTAGTAAATAGGGCCCATCTGTGTGTAATTTAATCTCAGTATAAATACAGCTGTTCTGTGAAGCCCTCAGAGGTTTGTTTGAGAACCTTAGTGAACAAACAGCATCATGAAGGCCAAGATCAACAGACTGGTTCCTTGTGCTTCTGATCCCTCTCTCGGCCTGAGCTCTACTGTATAGGGAATTGTAAGAGGCTGATACCAATTCAAATGCAGGTATTTACATGGTTTGTATTTTAAAATGCATTTAATGTGTTTAAATGAACAAATCCAGAGCTGCATTAATGTACTTTTATAACTGTCTAGCGTTCAGCTTTACTACAAACTTTGAACTTTAGTGTAAAATCTAAGCTCCCTCCGACACCTTCTATTTTATTTTTTCTTCTTAGTTAATGAGCCTCCTTGACTATGCAGACTAGTAGTCTCAATTTCCTATAAATTCTGAGTTGCCTACCAAACCTCTCTATTGATCAATGAAGCCATTAGGAAGGTGGTGTTCCAGTCTCAATTTTAGTAAAATGGTGGATCTGTATTGCAGGGCGGTTGTGCATCTTTTTCCCCTGCAGTTCCTTGTGGGATGTTCTTATATCTTTACAGAGATTCATAAAAAAAATGGTATGTGAATGTAAATTGTATATGATGAACAACATCATTAATTAAATTGTACTTGACAAATGATGAGCGATGATCTGTATATATATGAACTGGTATCATATATTGTAGATCGATGTTTCCATTCCTGCTTGAAGAAGCAAACTTTTTCTGCAAAATGCATCCAGTTTGTCAGCTACCATGTATTGTACAACATAGCATTACAACATATAATAAAGAGAAAGTTATGAATAATATCGATGTATACTGTATGTATACTAAATATGGGTAGAAGCAGGTCTATTTTTCAGTGTGAATGAGGGGGAACGCAGTTCCGGCACCTCCACCACTGAATGTATCTAATGGCAAGGGGTACTGTGGTGTGCTGGAGAGTCCATTGATGCTGGCTGCCGGAGGATCTATTGTTGCTTGGGGGATCTATTGTTGAGGCATGGGTTACTGGACGCTGGAGGGTCTATTAATGCTGGCTATTGGGAGATCTATTGTTGCTGGTGGGGGTCTATTGTTCCTGGGGTAGATCTGTTGTTGTTAGGGGGCATTTTGTTGCAGGGGGCCTTTGTTCCTGGGGGGAGGGTTCTATTGCTGCTTGGGGGGGCTATTGTTTCTGGCTGCAGGGAATCTCTTTTACTGCTTTTTAAATGATCCTTAACAGATACAGATTCCATACAAATTACTTAGCACCACAAAATGATACTTGGTTCCATTTTCTCTAAAAGGGGTGGTACTGGGGATGGGTAGGGGTGGAACCAAGGGGTGGTGCTCAGGAGGTGGGTGGGGGGCAGAGACAAGAGGGGACTTGGAAGAGGGGAGTACCTGCACCTATTTTCTGAGAAAAAAAGCCCTGGGTAGAGGCATATGGAAATGTTTCAGTCTGTAAGAGCAAGGGTATGACACTGCTTTAGGCCCCTTTCACGCGATCGGCCCACTCGGATCCGCCTGTCTGTTTTTCAGGTGGATTCGAGCAGGCCACCCATTGACTTCTATGGGCAGGCAGATGTCAGTGGAGATGTGTTCGCTGACACCCGTCTGCCATCCAATCCGACAAGATCCACTGAAAAAAGATGGATGGCGATATGTCCAGCAGATCTGATGCAGTCCGTTTTCATCCGATCTTCCCACAGAGAACAGCGGGGCTCTGACAGGTCCGTCTCTGCACAGTGAGCATAGACGAACGTGTCAGCCGGGTAGAGGGGGCGGTTCCCGTACATTAAGGCGCACTAGCGCCGCCCCCTCTATCCTTGCCACCCCCCTCTATGCTAATGGATAGATTCATGCATAGCATGAATCTATCCATGGCCGTCGCGACCACCCCCTAATCATGCGGCTGGCCCTTTCAGGACGCCTGCCATATGAATTAGAGCAAAAACGTCAGTTTTTTTAGCACCTGATTAGTGCCATAGGCTCTAACAGGCTTCAAAAAAGTGTGGCTTTTGGTGCACTGCATGGCGCTCACAAGCACACTCACATGTGTTACAAAAGCAAATGAATATTTGCTTTTCTAACACTGAATCGCCTATCGGGAAGCATGGGTATGTTACCTGTTACCCAATTGGCTGAGAAGATCCTATTGAACGCCAGGCTTTCTCGGAGAAGGAAGATGCACAGCTGCATGCTCCCACTCGCTGGACACCACTGCCTGCCTGCCGCCCGCTTCCTAGATGGGGTAAGTAAGGGTCTTTGATGTCCCGACTGCCCTGGGGGGATCTGCTGTCAGTGCCGCAAGCCCAGTGGCGGGGGGCAGCTGTACACTCCTATATGGTGATGCCTGTATACTCCTATATGGTGATGCCTGTATATACCGCTATCTGGTGATGCCTGTATACTCCTATCTGGTGATGCCTGTATACTCCTATCTGGTGATGCCTGTATATACCTATCTGGTGATGCCTATATACTCCTATCTGGTGATGCCTGTATACTCCTTTCTGGTGATGCCTGTATATACCACTATCTGGTGATGTCTATATACTCTTATCTGGTTATGCCTGTATACTCCTACCTGGTGATGCCTATATACTCCTATCTGGTGATGCCTGTATACTCCGCTATCTGGTGATGTGTATATACTCCTATCTGGTAATGCCTGTATACTCCTATCTGGTGATGCCTGTATATACTGCTATCTGGTGATGTCTGTATATACCGCCATCTGGTGATGCCTGTTTATACCCCTATCTGGTGATGCCTGTATATACCCCTATCTGGTGATGCTGTATATACCCCTATCTGGTGATGCCTGTATACTCCTATCTGGTGATGCCTGTATACACCTATCTGGTGATGCCTATATACTCCTATCTGGTGATGCCTGTATACTCCTTTCTGGTGATGCCTGTATATACCACTATCTGGTGATGTCTATATACTCCTATCTGGTTATGCCTGTATACTCCTACCTGATGATGCCTATATACTCCTATCTGGTGAAGCCTATATTCTCCTATCTGGTGATGCCTGTATACTCCGCTATCTGGTGATGTGTATATACTCCTATCTGGTAATGCCTGTATACTCCTATCTGGTGATGTCTGTATATACCGCTATCTGGTGATGCCTGTTTATACCCCTATCTGGTGATGCCTGTATATACCCCTATCTGGTGATGCTGTATATACCCCTATCTGGTGATGCCTGTATATACCCCTATCTGGTGATGCTATATATACTCCTATCTGGTGATGCCTGTATACTCATATCTGTTGGTGCTGTATACCCTTATCTGGTGGTGCTGTATACCCCTATCTGGTGATGCCTGTATATACTGCTATCTGGTGATGCCTGTATATACCGCTATCTGGTGATGCCTGTTTATACCCCTATCTGGTGATGCCTGTATATACCCCTATCTGGTGATGCTGTATATACCCCTATCTGGTGATGCCTGTATATACCCCTATCTGGTGATGCTATATATACTCCTATCTGGTGATGCCTGTATACTCATATCTGTTGGTGCTGTATACCCTTATCTGGTGGTGCTGTATACCCCTATCTGGTGATGCCTGTATATACTGCTATCTGGTGATGCCTGTATATACCGCTATCTGGTGATGCCTGTTTATACCCCTATCTGGTGATGCCTGTATATACCCCTATCTGGTGATGCTGTATATACCCCTATCTGGTGATGCCTGTATATACCCCTATCTGGTGATGCTATATATACTCCTATCTGGTGATGCCTGTATCCTCATATCTGTTGGTGCTGTATACCCCTATCTGTTGATGCTGTATACCCCTATCTGGTGGTGCTGTATACCCCTATCTGGTGATTCTGTATATACCCTATCTGGTGATACTGGGCCGTATACTCCTGACACAATAGGCTCTAACAGGCTTCAAAAAAGAGTGGCTTTTGGCGCACTGCATGGCGCTCGCAAGCACACTCACGTGTGTTACAAAAGCAAATGAATATTTGCTTTTCTAACATTGAATCACCTATCGGGAAGCACGGGTTTGTTACCTGTTTCCCGATTGGCTGAGAAGTCAGGCGATCCTATTGTACGCCAGGCTTTCTCAGAGGAGGAAGATGCACAGCTGCATGTTCCCGCTCGCTGGACACCGCTGCCTGCCTGCCGCCCGCATCCTAGATGGGGTAAGTGCGGGACTTTGATGTCCTGACTGCCCTGGGGGGGATCTGCTGTCAGTGTCGCGAGCCCAGTGGTGGGGGGGCAGCTGTATACTCCTATATGGTGATGCCTGTATATACCACGATCTGGTGATGCCTGTACACTCCTATCTGGTGATGCCTGTATACTCCTATCTGGTGATGCCTGTATACCCCTATCTATTGGTGCTGTATACCCCTATCTGGTGGTGCTGTATACCCCTATCTGGTGATGCCTGTATACCCCTATCTGGTGGTGCTGTATACCTCTATCTGGTGATGCTGTATATACCCTATCTGGTGATACTTGGTCGTATACTCCTGACACAATGGGTGGAATCTATAAGGAGTGGGACTTCTGAGAAGTGGGAGGGGTCAAAAAAGGAAGGGCAGGGTCTGGTGCCCCCCATCCTAAAATCTCACCAGCTGCCACTGAAGTCTTATGATGTTTAGATAAGAGTATAAGGTGATCTGTGTAAATTCACTGATCGAACCTCTACAATCCTTCTTTCTTTAAAAAAAAAAAAGATAATTTTTGTGTTGTTAATACTTAGGATGTGGTGTATGTTATACGAGGCAAAATATATGTGTCCTGGTAAAGAAGATACTTCTATATACCTTCAGTTGTTTATATCTTGGGATCTGCTAATCATTTTGATGTACGATTATTTTTGAAGTTGACGACTGCCTATGTGTTTGGCATCATATGCTCAAATAAAATGGCCCAGTTTGCAACAACTTTTCTTTACATTTTACATTATTTGACAGTGAAGAAAAGCAAATTACAGCAAGACCATAACACTGCAAAATATTTCTGAAAATTAGATCTTTTTATGTAAAAAAAAAAGTATAATGTATCTTATTCTTCGATTCTGAACTAGATTCTGCTCTATCAGATGATGTTTGGAGGGTTCCATCCACTCCTCACCATATCCTGGAGATGACATGGGTCTTGAACAACCTGGAAAGCCTGGAGACTCATGGTGTTTTGAAACAATGACATGGAAGGTATGTATGTATGTATGTATGTAGGCACTTTGTGCATAGACTGTGTAGTAAAATAACTTTTTCTTGGGTTAAGCTGGCAGTGAAAAATGGAGTTCTTATGTTCAGCTTTAGGGGTGTTATTGATTTGGCTTTACATTGTTTTGCCCATAGTGTTTATCTCTCTTTCTCTCTTGTAACTGGCTCCTTTCCTCTCTGCCAGGTCTATGGATCCTCCGGTACAGGAGGCAGCTGGCGTCCAGCGCCAGTCTGGAATCCATACAGGAGATCATGGCTAAGCTGCAGGAGCTGGAGATGCTAAGTGTGGAGGAGATCCGACGTCTTCAAGAACTGACACCATTAAACAAGCGTGCTGAGGCTCTGATGGACACATTAGGAGGGAAGGGCCGTTGGTTCCTTCAAGGACTGCAGACCTGCATAGAAAACAGTCGCTCCTCCATCTACCTGCGCATACGTCATTATGGTGGGTCACCAGCTTTGTCTGTGGTTTATAAAAATGTAATTGGCAAGATTGGAGCTTCAACCAAATTATTATTGATGTCTGTGTCGTTCCCGGGTTGCAAAGTGTTATTGCAGTCTGTGTCCCAGTAGAGGACATTTCCGTTCACTTTTTACGTAGTCACTAGGAATGCGGTCACTAGGGCATTTTTGACTTGGACTGTAGAGTTAGAACTCATGCACTGTATTCAAAAGGGCTGTTCTGCAAATGAGAGTCAAGTGCTTGACCTTTGTAGTTTAAGAAGGGACACTTCCTTTGTGTCCTTTTTACCATTATCAGTGAAAGTAAAAGAATATCATAAATTTTGGGATGTCGCTAGAACAGTAATACTGGGGATATCTTCCATTGGGAACACCAGTGGTGGGGACCCTGGTGACAACCAGGGATTCCCATACTTTAGAGGGAGAGATTTATTCTCACTTTCTCTTTTGGCTATGGGACAGGACGTAAAGGGAAATCTCCTCAATAGGAGACAGGTGGCAAAAATAAACCTTACCAGGGATAAAATGCCTTGTGCTATCCAAAATGAAGAAAAAAAGGTTTGCCTTCAGTTCTACCTTAACAGAGAGCTCACCATGCAGTGTTTTATCACATTAACATTCCCACATTTGTATGCAATAAAGAGGAAATGGCGGGACATAGATTGTGAAAAAGAGGTTGCATGTCCCTTTAGCGAATAGGGACAAGCTAGGTAAATTATCACATGGACATAGGGAGTTCGATCAGCCATGGTACTACAAACTGCAGCCATGACACTTAGCCAATCATTACAAGGTAAAGCAAAAAAACAACACAGGTAATATAACTGCACTAATACCTAGTTAAAACAACAAAGCATTAGAAAGTATAAAATGTATTTAAGCTGTACAGAAACTGTCCCAAGGAACTGTTAATAGTTGAGCATGAATAGACAAGGGATGTTTTTTTACGTTAGTTTCCTTTAATTTGTCTGTTTGTGCTTGTGCCTTTTTTGTGACAGATCCATTGGTGAAGAAACATTTGGACAGTGTGAAATATGATCAGCAACCACTGCTTGCTCAGTTGGACTCTCTCCTCTTGGTCGAAGGCCTTACAGATGCCCAGCTTCAAGAACATGACATTGTGCAGCTGGAATTAGGACAGGGTGGAAGAGGTACCCCCAAAAGATTGCCCTTGGAAAAACTGTTGACACCACTGTCGAGGGTCAGCCTTCCGCCACGTATCACCTTAACTGTAGGAGTGGCAGGAGCTGGTAAAAGTACCCTGGTGAGGCTGTTTGTGGAGAAGTGGGCACGGGGTGAGCTATGCACTAACATTCCCTGTTTGTTGACCCTGAACCTCTGGGAGTTGAACACCTTTGATCGTCTTTCTGTTGAGAAGTTAATACGGATTTCCTGCCCTAGCTATTCAGTGCCACCTCCCAGTTCCCTTCTCATTTTGGATGGCTTGGATGAGCTTCGAGCCCCACTTGACTTCTCTGACTCAATAGCTAGCACTGACCCTCAGAAAGAACTTCCCCCAGAATGTCTCATTACCAACATCCTACGGGGGAACCTTCTACCCGATGTCTTTGTGTGGGTAACATCAAGACCAGGAGCTGCTGCTATGATTCCTGGAGGGCTTGTGGATCGAATGACGGAGATATCTGGACTTGAATCAAGTGAAATCAAACAGTACATGGATCAGCTTTTACATGATACCAATGGCTTAGCAGACAGGATCTGTGGGCACCTAGAAGGCCATCGTTCCTTAAATGCTTTGTGTTCTGTTCCCACCTTGTGCCACATCATAGGAGTATCCCTAGGATTTGCAGCTCGTGCCTATGATTCTACATGTTCATCTTTACCTATGACACTCTCCACCATCTTCTCCTGGTATCTGAAAGCTCAGTTTACCTACTTAGAAGGAATAGAGCAACCAAGCAGTGCCCGAAGGACCGTTGGCAACTTAGGAAAGTTGGCATTTCAGGGCTTGCTTAGAAGACGGACTGTATTTTACGAATCAGATTTGAAATCTTGTGGGATTGAGACTCCAATATTACCAGGAAGCCTTTGTAGTCGGCTGCTGCTGCCCCAGAATTCACCCTCCTGCCCCGCTTTCTGTTTCTCCCACCTCCTTGTGCAGGAGTTCCTGGCGGCTGTCCACTACTATTCTGCCGCTAAACGTGCCATATTTGACCTCTTTGCTGAAGGAGGAGTTTCTTGGCCCAAGTTGGGCTTTCTAAACCATTACAAAAGCGCAACACAGCGTGTTTTACAAACGGATGGAGCTCAGCTGTCCATCTTCCTTCGCTTCCTTTCTGGCTTCCTGTCACTGCAGGTTGTTAGGATTTTAGTTGGGTGCCTGCCAAACAAGGAAGAGCCCAGCAGCCACCGTGGGCAAGTAATGGACTACCTGCAGAGCTTGCTGAGTGCCAGCAAGACAATCTCCTGCGGAATGGTGAACTTAATGTGCTGCTTGCATGAGATGGGCCACACAGATGTGATCTGTATGGTGGAGGAGGCTCTGAAGACTGGAACACTCAGCAGAAAATTGAACCCTTTGACTTGCTGTGCTCTTGCTTTCTTACTTAGAGCATCTCGCAGCTGTGCAGAAGAAACAAACCTTTCCCAGTGTCTTAATTACAATCTGGTACAAAACTTCCTGCCACAGCTACAGTACTGCACAAACCTCAGGTATGTTCTCAAAGGGAAATGGGTTTGGTTGATTTTTATTTGTTTATTTTTTTACTTAAAACTAATGCCTTATTTTTATTTATTTTTTTGCAATATGTTTTACAAAGTAATATTATTACAGTGCTTTTAAATTATCCATTTATGTCATTCAGACAATCAAGACTTAACCCCATACTGGAAAAAATCAGTAAAAGTATATTTTCTTTGTAAAAGGTTTTGTTTACCATTAGGAAAGTTTTAAAAAGAAAAAAATAGACAGTTTTACTCTTCTCAATGCTATTCAAAGCTAAACAATAAACTTTATCTCAAGTTAGGATTTAAAACATAAATACAAAAATATAACATAATCTAATTTACCAGTCCTTAGATATGATAGGTGCATTAGTTTTCTTTTTATCAGGCTTTAGATCACCATTCTGAAGCTTCCCTACAACCACTTTGCATATTATTTTATATATACTGTGATTCTGTATTTGCCAAATATGCTGCAGAAATCTCCCTCCACTGAGTCTGGCTGCAACCATTTTAACTGTGGGCAGCTGAAGCTGCTGCCTGCTCACTTCCTGGATTTACACAGACACACAGAGGCACACCTCCAGCCCTGCAGCTCTCATTGGCCCTCTTATGACTCACCCCCCCCCCCCCCTTCCTGGCAAACTCTCACAAGAGTGAGAGAGAGAGAGCTGTGCATGATGTCAGACACCTAGTTTTTTTTCCAGACAAGAAACAGGAAGTGGGCTGTATAAGGTATTTACTGGCAGAAAAAAAAATGTTTTACTATCCAAAGTTAAAACAACAAGGGCAGAGGATTTAATAGATGGAAAATTGAAAAAACGACTGAAGTTCCACTTTAAGCCTGGTACACACTAAACAACAGGTTGGCTGCTAGTTTGCCAAACGGCCGGTTTCTGTTGGACCGGCCGACATACACACAAGCCAAATGTCAACCGTTCTTTTATTGAACCAGCTGATGTTTCCCCACACTCGGCTCATGTGTACTAGGCATTACAAGGACCTAAGTTTTTTGATGGGATCAATGAGTATTTTGCTGTGCTACTTGCAGAAAATATACCTAGACTTACAATAGTAAAATCAATGCAACCCTCACTTCCAAGGACCTATAAGCTGTAATTATAATTTCCCCCCATTACTGACTTAAAGTAGAACCATAACAAAACATTTTTTTTCATTTTGCATAGAGTAAGGGAGGGTTATAACCCCTGTAAGGTTTATTTTTGCCATATTTGTCTCATCCCAAACAGGAAGTGAGAAGAAATCTCTGCAAATTAAGGAAATCTCTTGGGGACCCCCAGGTCACCAGAACTAGTGTCCCCATTGGAAGATATTCCCGCTATTATTTTTCTGGTGACAACCCAAAATATGGGATTTTCTTTTACTTTCCCTTTCAATGGTAATGGTAAACAGAACAAATAGAGAGGGTGAATCTCCCTAACAGCCCCCATGACAATAAAAACCTGACAGGTGTTCTAATCCCTCTCTACTCTATCCAAATCTAAAAAAAACAAAAATGGTCCCTTTAAGGCATCTTCTCCTGTGTGCCGGTTTTCAGCCACCCGTATTGGCCAGTGCAGGATGACATCACTTCTGCACGTGCACAAGAATCCATCATTCTGGCACACTAGGGATCAGGTCAGCCACTGTAAGCTGAGCTGTGCATGTGCAACCCAGTGTACATTCTGGGGATCGCTGTGAGCAGGTAGGTAGGTGGAATTTATTGCAGAAGAGACGTTGCATGGCTCTTTTTCAATAAAAAACCTGCATGCTCACAGTATGTAACTGCAGAACTTTAATTTTGCTTTAACATGCCTTGTTCTGTGGAGGTGGCCATCCTGGCAGAAACAGGGATTTGTTTCCTTATGTCAGAGTTGCCAATCTGATGACTATGATCTGATTACTGATGGTGGAATATTCAAGGAGAGTAGCAGGAGACGTGGGGAAAAAACAGATCCATAGAGTGGATGAAACAGAAGGAGGAAATTCCTTGCAGTACCGGTCTTCAGGTACAGCTTCCTCTCCAGCAAGGAGAACAGTGAAAAGCATAGAAGTGACATCACCAAATCTAACTCCAAATCTCGTGAGACTAGCAATCAGAGGACAGCAATGCCTCTCATACAGCACATATATAGCTACAAGCATGTAGGCACAGGAGTGCCAAGCACAGAAAGTGCAATACCATTTTTGAGGAGGCATTAAAGACAAAAGATAAATCTTTCATGGTAAATCTTTCATGCCCCCTATAACATAGCAAGTGTTCAGTTTTTAAGTTTTGGTCAACTTTAACCACCTGAGCTCCGGAAAAGTTTTAGCCCCTTCATGCCCAGGCCATTTTTGCTGTTCAACACTGCACTATTTTGACTGGCAATTATCATGCGATACTGTATGCAAATTAAATTTATATAATCTGATTCACACAAATAGAAATTTCTTTTGGTGGTATTTGATCACCACTGGGCTTTTTTTTTTTATTATATATAAAAAAACTAATTAAAAAAAATATATATTTTCTACTGCCTGCTATAGAAAAATTCAATAAAATCAAATTTCATTATAAATTTAGGCCAAAATGTATTCTGCCTCGTGTTTGGTAAAAAAAAATCCCAATAAGTGTATACTAATTGGTTTGTGTGAAAGTTAGAGCATCTACAAACTATGGTATATACAGTTGTGCTCATAATTTAACATAACCTGGCAGAATTTATGCTTTCTTGGCTATTTTTCAGAGAATATGAATGATAACACAAAAACTTTTCTTTCACTCGTGGTTAGTGTTTGGCTGAAGCCATTTATTATCAATCAACTGTGTTTACTCTTTTTAAATCATAATGGCAACAGAAACTACCCAAATTACCCTGATCAAAAGTTTACATGTTGATTTTGGCCTGATAACATGCACACAAATTGACACAAAGGGGTTTGAATGGCTATTAAAGGTAACCATCCTCACTTGTGATCTGTTTGCTTGTAATTAGTGTGTGTGTATAAAAGGTCAATGAGTTTCTGGACTCCTGACAGACCCTCGCATCTTTCATCCAGTTCTTCACTGACGTTTCTGGATTCTGAGTCATGGGGAAAGCAAAATAATTGTCAAAGGATCTACAGGAAAAGGTAGTTGAACTGTATAAAACAGGAAAGGGATATAAAAAGATATCTGAGGAATTGAGAATACCAATCAGCAGTGTTCAAACTCTAATCAAGAAGTGAAAAATGAGGGTTCTGTTGAAACCAAACCACGGTCATGTAGGCCAACTCAAAATTTCAGCCACAACTGGGCTTTTTGTCAAGAGGAATGGGCAGCTTTACCATCTGAGAAGATAATGGGCATCATCCATAAATACCACAAAAGACTTCAAGCCAAAACATATGGTGTGGCTGTTTCAAGATGCGCATTAAGGAGGCACTTGAAGAAAGATGGGCTGCATGGTTGAGTCACCCGAAGAAAGCCATTACTACACAAATGCCACAAAGTATCCAGTTTACAATACGCCAAACAGCGAACAAGCCTCAAACCTTCTGGCACAAAGTCATTTGGAGTGATGAGACCAAAATTTAACTTAATATTGTGTATTGCCCCCTTTAACATCAATGACAGCTTGAAGTCTTTTTTGGTATTTGTGGATGAGGCTCTTTATCTTCTCAGATGGTAAATCTGCCCATTTTTCTTGACAAAAAGTCCAGTTGTGGCTGAAATGTTGAGTTGGTCTACTTGACTGTGGCTTGATTTCAACCCCTCATTTTCCACTCCTCGATTAGAGTTTAAACACTGCTGATTGGCATTTTCAATTCCTTGGATATCTTTTTATATACCTTTCCTGTTTTATACAGTTCAAGTACCTTTTCCCACAGATCCTTTGACAATTCTTTTGCTTTCCCCATGACTCAGAATCCAGAAACGTCAGTGCAGCACTGGATGGAAGATGCAAGGATCTGCCAGGAGTCCAGAAACTCATTAGCCTTTTATACACACATACTACTTACAAGCAAATAGATCACAGGTGAGGATGGTTACCTTTAGTAGTCATTCAAACCCCTTTGTGTCAACTTGTGTGCATGTTATCAGGCAAAAATCACCAGGGTATGTAAACTTTTGATCAGGGTCATTTGGGTAGTTTCTGTCATTATGATTTAAAAAGAATAAACACGGTCGATTGATAATAAATTGCTTCAGCCAAACACTAACCATGAGTGAAAGAAATGTTTTTGTGTTCTCATTCATTTTCTCTGAAAAATGACCAAGAAATCATAAATTCGGCTAGGGTATGTAAACTTATGAGCACAACTGTAGATTTGAAAATTGATCAGTCATGATGTACTAAAAAAAAAGTTTTAAAATAAGGTTTATTTAATTTTGAAATTTTTTT
>BLSH010507548.1:265262-300986 GCA_018402905.1 Glandirana rugosa
TTTTTTTTTATAATTTTTTTTTAACAAAGTAGCCAAAACCGGCTATGCAGGTTAACCCCTTCACTGCCAATGACATTTATACAGTAATCAGTGGATATTTAAATTTCTGATCGCTGTATAAATGTCATTGGCCCCAAAAAAGTGTCAAAAATGTCCGACATGTCTGCCCCAATATCACAGTACCACTAAAAATCGCAGATTGTCACCATTACTAGTAAAAAATAAAAAAAATAAAAAACCCCAGAAATGAATTCTCATCATCCGTAAACACAGCCACTTTTGCGCAAACCAATCAATAAACGCCGATTGTGATTTTTTTTTTTACCAAAAATATGAGGAAGAATATAAATCGGCCAAAACCGATGAAACAATTTTTTTTTAATATTTTTTTTTTGATTCAAATTTTAGTAAAAAGTAAGAAAAACTGGGCTTTTTTTTGCAAAATTGTCACTCTTTTTTTGTATGTAGCGGTGATCAGAAATTAGGCAGAGGGGATCAGATACCACCAAAAGAAAGCTCTATTTTTGGGAAAAAAAGGACTCAAATTTCGTTTGGGTACAACGTCGCATGACCGCGCAATTGTCAGTTAAAGCGACGCAGTGCCGAATCGCAAAAAGTGCTCTGGTCCTAACCTAGGAAATTCTTCCAGGGCTGAAGTGGTTAAGGTGGTAATTAAACTCACTTGGTGCCTTATGTGCATTCAATTAGCCTCAGAACCTGTGTAATTCATATGTGTCCTGGATTAAAGGGATGATGTGGCAACCCTGACCGGAGCAGACACAATGATGTATAAAAAATGACATAAAAATTAATTTGAAAGATGACATTACTAGTGGTTCTGGGGAGGAAGTTGAATCCTTATGGGTAGAGCTACAAAGGGAAGATACCATGGGGAAAGTATTACTGGGAATGTGCTATAGACCCCCAAATCAGAGGGAGGAGGGGGAGGCGGATCTTCTATCACAATTTGGAATAGCGGCTAGGATGGGAAGTGTTATTATAATGGGAGATTTTAATTATCCAGATATTGACTGGGAGGAAGGTACTACACGTTCAGCTAAGGCTCTCCATTTCCTAAATGTCCTGCAGGATAATTTCATGGGTCAGATGGTAAATGTACCAACAAGAGAAAAAGCATTATTGGACCTTCTGATTACAAACAACACAGACCTGATCACAGACGTGGAAGTAAGGGGCAATCTAGGAAATACCGATCACAGGTCAATTAGTTTTAGTATAAAATACACATCTAGGAAACCTAAGGGGAATACGAAGACACTGAATTTTAAAAGAGCCAACTTCCAGAAACTACGCTCCTTGCTGGAAGTTGTTAACTGGGATAAAATTCTAGGAACAATGAATGCGGAGGAAAAATGGGAGTGGTTCAAGAACACACTAAACAAAGGTGTTAGCCAGTGTATCCCAACAGGAAATAAAATTAAAAGAGCTAACCAAAGACCAGGATGGCTTAACTCCGACATAAAGGCTCACATAAAAGCAAAAAAGAAGGCCTTCAAAAAATACAAGGAGGAGGGGTCTCAGTCAGATTTTCAGAACTGCAAAACACGCAATAAGGAATGCAAAGGTGCAATCAGAGCAGCTAAGATTGAACATGAAAGACACATAGCCGAGGAAAGTAAAAAGAATAAGAATCCCAAGAAATTCTTTAAGTATATAAATAGTAAGAGAGGGGGGTCAGATCATATTGGCCCAATAAAGAGTGATGAAGGTACTTTGGTTACAGAGGATGGAGAAATGGCAAAAGTGTTAAACTCATTTTTCTCCTCAGTATTCACAAAGGAAACAGGGGGATCGTTTATTCAGAACTACAATGCTGGTCCTTGTGTCACATCACAGGAAGCACCCTTGTGGCTGACTGAGGACAAAATCAGGAATAGGCTTGAAAAACTGAACACTAATAAGTCACCGGGCCCAGATGGCTTACACCCAAGGGTCCTTAAGGAACTTAGCCAAGTTATTGCCAGACCCTTGTACCTAATCTTTAAGAGCAGTTTTCTGACTGGTATGATACCAGCTGACTGGAGGAAAGCCAATGTGGTACCAATATATAAAAAAGGACCAAGATATATCCCTGGGAACTCCAGACCAGTTAGCTTAACATCAATAATTTGCAAGCTCTTGGAGAGAATAACAAGGGATTATATACATGATTATTGTAACGAGAACGATATCATTAGTTGTAATCAACATGGTTTCATGAAGAATCATTCTTGCCAAACCAATCTATTAACCTTCTATGAGGACGTGAGCTGCCACCTAGATAAAGGAAGGCCTGTAGACGTGGTGTATCTGGACTTTGCAAAAGCATTTGATACAGTTCCCCATAAACGTTTACTGTACAAACTAAGACCCCTCAACATGGATCAAAGGGTGAGCACCTGGATTGAAAACTGGCTGCAGGGGAGAGTCCAGAGGGTGGTGATAAATGGGGAATACTCAGAATGGTCTGGTGTAGAAAGTGGGGTTCCCCAAGGTTCTGTCCTGGGACCAATACTTTTCAATTTATTTATAAATGATTTGGAGGACGGGGTGAAGAGCTCAATCTCAATATTTGCGGATGATACCAAGATAAGCAGGGAAATAAACTTTCCACAGGATGTGGAAACCTTGCAAGAAGATCTGAATAAATTAATGGGGTGGGCAGACAAATGGCAAATGAGATTTGTAGAAAAATGTAAGATAATGCATTTGGGTACCAAGAACATGAACGCAAACTACTCACTAGGGGGAGAGCCCCAGGGGGAAACTAGGATGGAAAAAGACCTAGGGGTCCTAGTAGAGAACAGGCTCAGCAGTGGCATGCAATGCCAGGCTGCTGCAAGCAAAGCCAACAAAGTGTTGGCATGCATCAAGAAAGGGATCAACTTCAGGGTTAAATCAATAATTCTCCCATTATACAAGTCTCTGGAGAGGCCGCACCTAGAATATGCCGTCCAATTCTGGGCACCAGTCCTCAGGAAGGATGTCCTGGTATTGGAAAGGGTACAGAGAAGGGCCACAAAGCTAATTAAGGGATTGGAAGACCTTAGTTATGGGGAAAGATTACAAGCACTGAACTTATTCTCTCTGGAGAAGAGACGCTTGAGAGGGGATATGATTTCAATGTACAAATACTGTACTGGTGACCCCACTATAGGGACAAAACTATTCAGCGCAAGGGGGTACACAAAGACACGCGGCCATTCACAAAGAATAGAGGAAAGGCGATTTAACCTTAAAATGCGCAAAGGTTTCTTTACGGTAAGAGCAGTGAGAATGTGGAATTCTCTTCCACCAGCAGTGGTTTCTGCTGGGAGTATAGATAATTTCAAAAAACTACTAAATGCACACCTAAGGGACCACAGCATTGAGGGATATACAATGTAATACTGACATAAAAGCACACACATAGGTTGCATTTGATGGACTTATGTCTTTTTTCAACCTCACTGACTATGTAACTATGTAACTATGTACATGTACGTCATTGTCCTGACACTTGCCACCCTGCCACATTATAACTGCTGTGGTGGGTCGACAAAGGCCTAGCGTTAATGCCTACATAGGTCACTAAAAAGGCACCTAAAGCCTAAACTCCTGTCCATAGTTTTCGATTTAATAGGTCTGTGTCCTAGCTGGGATATTCTTCCTTCCTCTCTATTTGTCCTGGTGATCATTGTCACCAGGAGAGAAGTGATAGCAAATCTAATAGTTATAGATGACACAGGAACAAGAGTTGAGGAGAAACCATTAAGGCTTCTTTCACACTGGAGCGGGACCCGTGGTCGCGGTAAAACCCCGCTAGATTTAGCAGAGTTTTACCAGCGATAGGGCTCCGCTATGCGGGCAGGAGCGCCGCGCTTTTAACCCCCCACAAGGGGTTAAAAAGGGGTTAAAAGTGCCGGCGCTCAGCGCTACTGAGGCGGTGTGCAGCCGCTTCGGCAGCGCTTGCCATGCATTTCAATGGCAGGGGCGGTAGTGGAGTGTTATATTACCGCTCCCCGCACCGCCCCAAAGATGCTGCTTGCAGGACTTTTTTTAACGTCCTGCTAGCGCACCGCCCCAGTGTGAAAGCACTCAGGGCTTTCACATTGGGGTGGATTGGGGGGACTTTTGAGGTGCTTTACAGACGCTATTTTTAGCTAAATAGCGTCTGTAAAATGCTCCAGTGGAAAGCAGCCTAAATGGGGACATCTGTTGTGGTAATAACTGTTTAGATAGGGTTTCCCTTTACTTGGGAGAGACTTCCACTTGTGTCCTGTTGTGTTGTGACAACTGCAGGAAAATCCCCCCAACATGACACAAACATAAAATAAATACATTAGGTAATCTTTTAAGTAATTTTATCATATGCTGATGTACAGTGTTTACTATATGCAGATTATGTGCTTTTCTGAACCAGGCAGTCACAGAGTTATTTTATGTCAGTACCCACTATCCTCAAAGATCTTTGGTAGTCTGAGAGGTAGGGGGCAATAGCTATTGATAACTATTAAGCTTGGGGTGAGGACCTGATTCTGTAATATAAATGATCCAATGTCACACCAAATTGATTAATGGCCATTTTCTGTGGCTTTTTGAAAACTGTCAGTCTGCTACAATCCATCATTACTATTTTTCTGTAACCCAGAATGGAGAATAACAACTTTAAAGATGATGTGATGGAGCTTCTGGCTACCATCTTGCGAGCCAAGGATTGCGCCATCCAAAAGATCAGGTAAGACATCTGGACTTTCTTAATCCATTACCCCTTTCTAAACACCAATGCTTGCATAGAACCCTCTGCTGTGGAACAGCTTATCTCAGGCATCCCTTGCCTAAGGCCCCGTACACATGGGCCGAATGCTGGGCGACATCTGCAGGTACAATAAAATCCGTCCGACATTGGGCCCGTGTGTAGGGCAGCCTGGCTAACAGAATCCCGCTATTTGGCCAACTTCTGATGGGCAAGCATGCTGAAAAGGGATATTACAGAGGAACTCCAGTCATATTTCTAAAAATTAAAATGTAGCTGCTGACTTTTAATAAACATATGCTCACCTGTCCCTAGATCCAGTGCTGTCCGTTTTTTCCCTTCCCAGGCATCTTAACTGTGGGTACCCAGCTGTGACAGCTTCACAGCCGGCTGCCCACTGCGCATGCGCGAGCCACGCTGCGCATTATGAATGGTCTTCTGTGATATGTGACATGTCCCAGAAGACTTTGGGGGGGGGGAGAACTTCCGCTCAAATCACCTAGGTGATCCGAGCAGAGGTGGGAACAGGTACCTGTCAAAACCAGTCACCCGCCCCCCCCAAAAAAAAAGTGCCATTTATCCATTTATTAAAGAGGAGCGTGTAAGGAGGCCTTAAAGCGTAACTTCCTCTTTTGGGTGAAGCTTTAAAGTATAACTTTGCCTTTAAATCAGCTAAATCATCATAGTCATAAGTATCATAATGCAAGAGTAAAAGTATATATGTAGCCCATGGCCCCCTGGAGGGTGACTGGTTATTGTGGTTCACCTGCTCACAACTGCCCTCAATCACACTCCTGCTGGCATTAGGGTTGCCACATCATCCCTTTAATCCAGGACATATATTAATTTCACAGGGTCTGTGGCTGATTAAGGTGGTAATTAAATTCACTTGGTGTCTTATCTGCATTAAATTAGCCTCAGAACCTCTGTAATTTATATGTGTCCTGGATTAAAGGGATGATGTGGCAACCCTAGCTGGCATCCGGAGTCAGACAACAGACTAGTTCTTTGTTTTTGTTTTTTTTTTTTATTAGATTTGAACTTGGATGGGGTAGGGATGATCATGGGATGCCCAGAGATCAACAGTTCTTTACACGAGACCTCTATATACACTCAGTATATACATTCTCCTTCTTCCTCCAGCACAACACTTGCTTCTCCTTGTTCCTCTCTCCTGCACCACACTTACTTCTCCTTGTTCCTCTCTCCTGCACAACACTTGCTCAGCACAAGTGAGACCTGGAAGGATATTTACCAAGCCTCCAAATTGTCTTGTTCGGCCTAGCTAACACATGTGAGACCTGGCATAAACTTACCAGGCCTCCGGACCACCCTCTGCAGGCATGGGGTTGAGGTTCCCCTTGTGAAAGCTAATTTGTTGGTGCTAGCTAGCCATGATGGACTACAACTCCCAACCCATCGACACACTGTCCATGACACCAAATCTCAGTCTCTCCCAGCACCTCCTCCAGACTGTCTTCCTCCCAATCTGCTTTGTGCATCTCCACTTCTCTGGACTGTGTCACCCACCTCTCTGAAGTACACTTCTCCCTCTGTCTTCTGCTTGCTCTCTCGTGTGTCTCCTCCAAAATCTTCAACCTTCTGGATACACCCGAACCCCAGGCCGAGGTCACCCCCCCAGACAGGGAACTCCCCCAGGATGCCAAACTTCCACCCTAACTCTCCTCCCCCCCCTGGGCAGACCACAGTATTTAAGGAGACCTGCCCCCTGCCAATCCAGGTTGGGGATTGGTCAGGGCTCCTTAACATGCATCAGAAAGCCTCACCTCCTCTTCCCATCCCCTTTTCCAGATCTTTTCTGAAGAAGAGGGGAGGAGTAACCAAGGGGTGTTAATTCCTACAGTCTCCAGTCCTCCCTGGGCTACCCCCTTGCCCAGAATCAAAACCACACCATCCACCTAACACCAAAAATCCTCCACTATCACCTACCTAATGTAGAGGGTGCCCGGTGCTACATATAAATTGTGGATTTTTCTTGATATTGTGCCTTTTCCAAAATAGAAAAAAAAAAAGATCAGCTAAATATATTCCAGGTGGATCAAAACAAAAGGTGTGGCACTTTCACACTGATCCGCTGCAAAAATACATATGTGATTTTACTTAGTTTGCGGTGCTGTTTTTCAACGACATGTGACTCAAAAACGCACAAAACGAATCGTGGGCGTGTTTTTGCTGTGGTTTTACCGCGTTTTCCATTGATCTCAATGGGAAAGTGCATTATTTTTTTTTTTAACTCCGCAAACATTCCTCAAAGATGCAGCAAGCAGGACTTTTTCCACCACAGCAGAAGCGCACCACCCCAGTATGTAGACATTCATTGATTTTAAAGGGAAGCATTTTTCTTGAGCTTTTCAGGCACTTTTTTTACGCAAAAACACTTGAAAAATTCCTCAGTGTGAAAGGGCGCTTACAGTTTATTTTCTTTTGAAAGCAGCCACAAGTTAGCATGCTATAGAGAAGTACCCTTTGTGTGGAAGCAGTGGTTCCTCTGCAGGGTCCAACAAAACCCTTGCTGTGTCAAACCTATAGCTCTGCAATCAGTGAATTGGTGAGCTTTAGGTCTGACTCAGCAGACAGCGTGATAGACTATCCAGGGAAAACACTGCTTCAGCACAGGGAGCAAGTTTCACACCTGAGCGTAGAGATTTACTGGGATTTTTCAGGCACTTTTTAAAGCATTTTTTTGCAGCTTTTTACAAACATTTTTAAAGCATTTTAGAAGCGTATTACATGTGTTTTGCAGCTTCAGGTATTTTTGCTTAGCCAAAAGAAAGCAATAGAGAGAGGAGAGGGAGAGGAAATTAGGGGTAGAGAGCTGTTATTTAAGCAGAAAAAACGATTGTAAAACGCTCAAGTCAGATGTTTCTATTGAAGTCTATGGGGCCAAAAATGCTTGCAATCTGCCAAAGAAGCTCATGTACTTTTTTGAGCGACAGGCATTTTGTGTCAGGGGACAGAACACTCAGATGTGAACAGGGGCCATAGAAATGAATGAGATTTGGCTTGTTGAGTGTTTTAGAGCTACAGTGAGGGAAAAAAGTATTTGATCCCCTGCTGATTTTGTACGTTTGCCCACGGACAAAGAAATGATCAGTCTATAATTTTATTGGTAGGTTTATTTTAACAGTGAGAGATAGAGTAACAACAAAAATATCCAGAAAAACAAATTTCAAAAAAGTTATAAATTGATTTGCATTTTAATGAGTGAAATAAGTATTTGATCAGACATTTCTTGTAGTTGGCCACCAGGTTTGCACACATCTCAGGAGGGATTTTGTCCCACTCCTCTGCAGATCCTCTCCAAGTCATTAAGGTTTCAAGGCTGATGTTTGGTAACTCAAACCTTCAGCTCCTTCCACATACTTTCTATGGGATTAAGGTCTGGAGACTGGCTAGGCCACTCCAGGACCTTAAAGTGCTTCTTCTTGAGCCACTCCTTTGTTGCGTCGGTCATGTGTTTTGGGTCATTGTCATGCTGGAATACCCATCCACAACCCATTTTCAATGCCATGGCTGAGGGAAGGAGGTTCTCATCCAAGATTTGACAGTACATGGCCCTGTTCATCGTCCTTTTAAAGCGTAAGATTGTCCTGTCCCCTTAGTAGAGAAACACCCCCAATGCATAATGTTTCTGTAAAAGCTTCAAGCTGAAAATCGTGTGTGAAATTGTGTGAATGGGGCCTAAGATGTGTCTATATAACCTGTTTTCCCATTACAAAAACATTGGTTGTCTTTAGAGTTTCTTATGTCAAAACAACATTACTGTTTTTTATGCTGGAGTTCCTTATTAACCAAGTGCATTGAGAAGATAATCATTATATTGTTTATACTGCAATTGTTACAGTATGAACGGTTTGCTGTGTTCTCTTTGCAGTCTCTCGGAGAACCAGCTGGGTAACAGAGGTGTGAAGGTGCTGGGAAGAGCCCTGATGGTGAACCGAACACTCTGTTCCATTGAGTAAGTTGTGCATTACCAGACTCAGCTATTAATAAATATCTAATGCCAACACGCAGCAGAGGCAGCCATCTTGCTCTGTGAGCCATTTTTTGGGGAATCTAGTCAAATCTTGCCTTGGATGCCTCAAGTTCCTAGTGAATGGATAAGATGGCTATAACTGGCAGACTTCTCCATGTGTAGGCTTTGTAATCAAGTTATAATGATGAAATTGTCCATAAACCCATTATATTTTATGTCACAGCCTCCATGGAAATAGCATTGGACCCAGTGGTGCCAAGGCATTGGCGGAGGCTCTAAAGAACAATCAAGTGCTGCGGAGCTTGAAGTGAGTAGAGAATGCCAAGTTTACTCTTTATGTATATGTTCAGTGTGAAGACCTTTCCTCAAGAGGCTAGTAAAAATAGAGGGGTATAACATCCACGCTTAGGAAGATGGGTATAGTTTTATATATATATATATATAGAGAGAGAGATGAGAGAGAGAAAATATATGATGCTGCCCTTCCCGTGACACTTCAAAAGAGGTGCCCAGAATAAATTATGAGAAAAGAAGGAAAGGATGGCTCTGCCTGGTATGTTAAAAAAAAGTGTTAGGCTGATATAAAGTGCATACTAAAAAGCTGCTGATATAAATGAATACTCTGTGCAAACAAAGTAAAGTGCAATGTGCCAAGAAATTAACATATATACAGTATCTCACAAAAGTGAATACACCCCTCACATTTTTGTAAATATTTTATTACATCTTTTCATGTGACAACACTGAAGAAATGACACTTTGCTACAATGTAAAGTAGTGAGTGTACAGCTTGTATAACAGTGTAAATTTGCTGCCCCCTCAAAATAACTCAACACACAGCCATTAATGTCTAAACCACTGGCTACAAAAGTGAGTACACCCCTAAGTGAAAATGTCCAAATTGGGCCCAAAGTGTCAATATTTTGTGTGGCCACCATTATTTTCCAGCACTACCTTAACCCTCTTGGGCATGGAGTTCACCAGAGCTTCACAGGTTGCCACTGGAGTCCTCTTCCACTCCTCCATGAGGACCTCACGGAGCTTGTGGATGTTAGAGACCTTACGCTCCTCCACCTTCCGTTTGAGGATGCCCCACAGATGCTCTATAGGGTTTAGGTCTGGAGACATGCTTGGCCTGTCCATCACCTTTACCCTCAGCTTCTTTATCAAGGCAGTGGTCGTCTTGGAAGTGTGTTTGGGATCATTATCCTGTTGGAATACTGCCCTGCAACCCAGTCTCCGAAGGGAGGGGATCATGCTCTGCTTCAGTATGTCACAGTACATGTTGGCATTCATGGTTCCCTCAATGAACTGTTCCGACAGCTCTCATGCAGCCCCAAACCATGACACTCCCACCACCATGCTTGACTGTAGACAAGACATACTCCTCATCTGGTTGCCGCCACACACGCTTGAAACCATCTGAACCAAATACGTTTATCTTGGTCTCATCAGACCACAGGAAATTGTTCCAGTAATCCTTGTCCTTAGTCTGTTTGACTTCAGCAAACTGTTTGCAAACTTTCTTGTGCATCATCTTTAGAATAGGCTTCCTTCTGGGATGACAGCTATGCAGACCAATTTGATGCAGTGTAAGGCGTATGGTCTGAGCACTGACAGGCTGATCCCCCACCCCTTCAACCTCTGCAGCAATGCTGGTGGCAGCACTCATACGTCTATTTCCCAAAGACAATCTCTGGATATGACACTGAGCACGTGCATTCAACTTCTTTGGTTGACCATGGCAAGGCCTGTTCTAAGAGGAACCTGTCCTGTTAAACCTCTGTATGGTCTTGGCCACCATGCTGCAGCTCAGTTTCAGGGTCTTGACAATCTTTTATAGCCCAGGCCATCTTTATGTAGAGCAAGAATTCTTTTTTTCAGATCCTCAGAGAGTTCTTTGCCATGAGGTGCCATGTTGAACTTCCAGTGACCAGTATGAGAGAGTGAGAGCGATAACACTAAATTTAACCCACCTGCTCCTCAGTCACACCTGAGACCTTGTAACGCTAACGAGTCACATGACACTGGGGAGGGAAAATGGCTAATTGGGCCCAATTTGGGGAAAATGGCTAATTGGGCCCATTTTCACTTAGGGGTGTACTCACTTTTGTTGCCAATGGTTTAGACCTTAACGGCTATGTGTTGAGTTATTTTGCGGGGACAGCAAATGTACACTGTTATAGAAGCTGTACACTCACTACTTTACATTGTAGCAAAGTGTAATTTCTTCAGTGTTGTCACATGAAAAGATATAATAAAATATTTACAAAAATGTGAGGGGTGTACTCACTTTTGTGAGATACTGTATATACATAAATATAATACAATACACACAATACATATAAAAAGTGCACTGTGCTCTGGATGTCAATACATTTCATAAAGCATCTCAAATACATGTGTGTGTAGCCCCTATATCCAACAAAAATATTATACATTAAACCAAGGATACGTGTGTGCGCACCTTTAAGAAAGCAAGAGTAATAATATACTGCGTGTAGAAAGTGCGCTGTGCTCTAAAAAAAATGAAAGAATTTCATAACGTATCCCAAATGCATATGGGTATCTACATCAATCATAAAATATGTGTGTGTGTACTCCTTTAAAAAGCAAGTGTCATGTAACCAGCTAACACATGTCTTATCTGTTGCCTACCTTTGCTGCTGTGTCCAGTTAGAGGCTGGGTCTCCCTCACCTGTGTGCTTTAGTAGGCCTACCTCAGCTGGCCTCCGCCCCAGGCCTTAATTGGTAACAGGATATAAGCCTGGCAGTACAAGGCTGCATTGCTGATCAACGTTTGTCCGTGTTTGGCTTGTGTCTGTGTCTGTCTCCTTCAGTTACTCTGAGTCTTATCCGTGTTCTGATCCTTGGCTTGTCTGACTATCTCTTCTGCCTGTTACCTTGATCTTCGGCTTGTCTTCGGTTTCTCCTGTCTTCTGGTTGCCCTGACCCTTTGCTATTCCTCTGACTATTATTACTGTTCCTGTGCTGCTGCTTCCCCTCTACCACCTGGGGCCAGCCGAGCGTGAGCTAGGGGACCCTGGGGGCTGCGACCTTGATCCAGTTGCAGCCAAATTCATCCTCACCACTAGAGGCTCTGGTGAACACCCACTGGCTCTTAGATTCTGCGCCCTGGGAAAACCGATGCACTAGCTCCCTGAGTTTCAGTGTCCGTGCTTTAGGGGGCCCTCTCCCCGTATCAGCCGGTACTACTTAGCAGCAGTCAGCCATAGGTCCACAACCTTGTGGTGCGCTCCACTAGTTTGGTGCGATTCGCACTCTAGTGGTACGCACCTGTCACCAGACCCCATTGGAGTTGTTACAGCAAGCTAAAAATCAAAAATCTAATATTTTTTCTTTAAACACTTAATGAGTCCATATATATATACAGTCCATAGGAAAAAGAGGAAAATATAGGCAATATCCCGGTATGGTTCCCACAACAAGAGATGATAGGGTTCCTGAGGTTCCCTGAATAAACAGTGGAAATAAGTCCTCCAGGTGACTGGTGCAATGCAGACTATAAATTCTGTGCAGGGATGTGAACGTCACTCTTGATCCCCACTTACCAGATGGTGGCACTCCTGCAGGGGTAAACCGCATGTAAGCCGCCACTGACACTTGCTCTTCTCCTGGGGGGGGGGGGGATTCCTCTGCGCAGGCGTGCTGGCAACCAGATGCTCCACCATATAGAGGGTGAATAAGAAAAAGACCGTAGTGTAATTCCGTTTAAAAAAGGGAATTTATTATGCACTGTTGAAAAACACTCCAATATGCACTAATAAAGTGCTAAAATCATAGGGTTCAATCCTGTAATTACAGATAGGACCAGCATGCGTCCGATATACAGCCCCGATATACAAAAATCGGAATTGGGTTCCCGGAAGTGACGTGATCGTGCACCTAGCTCCCCCTTACGCGTTCCGTTATTGGACGTCATCAGAAGCGGCCTTTATAGTCTGCATTGCACCAGTCACCTGCAGGACTTTTTTCCACTGTATATTCAGTGAACCTCAAGAACCCTATCATCTCTTGTTGTGGGAACTATACCGGGATATTGCCTATATTTTCCTAGGGACTAAATATATATGGACTCATTAAGTGTTTAAAGAAAAAATATTTGATTTTTAGCTTGCTTTTTAAAGGAGTACACACACATATTTTATGATGGATGTAGATACACGTATGCATTTGGGATACGTTATGAAATTCATTCATTTTTTAGATCACAGTGCACTTTCTACACGCAGTATATTATTCCTCTTGCTTTCTTAAAGGAGAACACACATGTTTCCTTGGTTTAATTTATTATATTTTTTGTTGGATATAGAGGCTGCACACACACATGTATTTGGGATGCTTTATGAAACTTATTGACATCCAAAGCACAGTGCACTTTTTATGTGTGGTATATCAATAAATATATTCATTTCTTGGCACATTACACTTTACTTTGTTTGCACAGAGTTTTCATTTATATCAGCAGCTTTTTTAGTATGCACTTTATATCAGCCGAACACTTTTTTGAACACACCAGGCAGCGCCATCCTTTCCTCCTTTTTTCATAATTTACTCAAGAGACTAGAGTTTGGAGAGTGGGTGTTGGGTCCTGGGTGGTATTCTGAGCATAGGCTGGTAGGTTTTATTATTTGAATGGTTGTTATCTAGAAACCATGGTGGATAACCCAAAAACGTTTTTGTTTTGTTTTGGATAGAGTGAGAAGGGGTTACAAACAACCTCTATCAGTTTCTTTGCTAGTTGAGGACAGTGGAAAAAAAGCGCTGGACTCGAAGGGTTTCCTTACTGGTATCGCCATCTTGAAGTATTGGTGTTGATGTAAATGATCTGGGGCGGCTTCGACACCCCAGGGAATCTCCAGAGTCTCCTTGGCTTGTAGTGTAATGTAACAAACATGGAAATTGAAGTACCACACCACCGCTAAGAGGTCCAGATGCAATTTTATTCTACTAAAAGTCAGGGGCACAATCTAACTTTTTTGGATTGTCCCCCTGACTTTTATTGGAATAAAGTTGTATCTGGACCTCTTAGCAGTGGTGTAGTGCCTCAGTTTCAACTTTTGTTTCCCGCTAGGCAGGTACACCCTCAATATTGGCCCGGGTGATCACCGAGTTGTCACCAGAAATGGAAAAGAGGTCAAATCTTCTAATGGGGACACCTGTCCCAGAGACAACTCTCCAATAGGAAAGAATTTATCTCTTATCTGTTGGGTCCAAAGAACAAGTGATAAGTTTGATAAGAGATTAAAGCTTCCCCTAATCTATCCACGATGTAAAATAATGTCTTTAGATATATTTTAAGTATTTTCACAATGCATATTATTTTTTATCTGGCATTTTATCTTTCAGTCTTCAGAGCAATCAGATCAAGTCTGAAGGAGCTACGTACTTGGCCCAGTCTTTGCTGCTGAACCGTAAGCTGACGGCCCTGAAGTAAGTATAGGTCAGTCTGTCCGGGGAAGGTCAAGTGATTCAGAGACACATGAATCTAGCACAGGAACATGACTTTAGGTGTACAGGTATTTCACTGTTCAGCACACATATCTTTATAAATTGTTATATCATGAATACAGCATTCAAGACGAACTCCAGCAAATCCAGTTTGCTTCCAAGCTGACAACATAAATGCAATACATTATCAGAAAATCAACAACCTGTCTGTGTCACCGTTGGAAAGAGTCCCTCTCTCTATTTGATCACTGTCACCTGGCTGCACTGAAAGTGAGGGAAAATTCAAAACTTTACAGTTGACACCAGAACTGAGATAGAGGGAAAATCTCCCATTGGGGACACCTTTTCTGATGACAACTGTCTAAGAGGAGATTTTCTTTTCCTATGGGGAGATTTCTTATCACTTCTTGTTGGGTCTATGGAGCAAGAAGTGAAGTGAAATTTGTCAATGAACACAAGTAACAATATTAACACTGATGGGGGTTTAAGCCATTCCCTAATCTATCCAAAGCAAAAAAAAGTGGGCCCTCAATATATTTTTATGTTTCAATAATTTTTATTGTTTTGAAAAAACACAAAGAAGTACAAACACATAAGGAAGACATAGTTGTTAATATGGCTCAATACAACATTGAGTCGCATGTGTAAAAATGTCACACAACGTCAGGTTATGCATATTGTATGAAATACAAAGTTCCACAGCCCCACAGTCTGTTCATTCAAATGGGGCATAAAGTGTGTTCTTGATAACAGCACCACAAATAAATGAGAGAGAGAGTGCTATGACATCTGTATATACAGTACATCCCCCCACCCCCTTCGCGTAATGAATAGGGGATTACAGCCCTGAATTTGAGTTGTGTAAATGTGCATCAAAAACAATTTTCAAACCTCAGGGGAAAATAGGGAAAGATAAAAAAAGGGTGAAAGAGAGAAAGAAGAAAAAGAGGAAGAGCAGAAGCAGTCAGAGTAGAAAAAGTGTGTTCCCATTGGTAGACCCTCCAGGACCGGGCCCCAACTCCCGCCACCCTCACTGTATCAGTCTGTACATTGCAAATGGCTCTAGATATACTTTAATGTTGACCGGTGACCACACACAGGACAATTTTCAGAATATTTCAAGTAGATTTTAATAACAAAATGACTGAACAGATCAAAGCAAACAATTGTCAGCTGCTTCGGACTGTCTACCCCAGGAGAATATGGAGAATCTCAGCTGACTACAGTCATCAAAACATTATTGTGATCACACATTGATATACAGTATCTCACAAAAGTGAGTACACCCCTCACATTTTTGTGAATATTTCATTCTATTTTTTCATGTGACAACACTGAAGAAATGACACTTTGCTACAATGTAAAGTAGTGAGTGTACAGCTTGTATAACAGTGTAAATTTGCTGTCCCCTCAAAATAACTCAACACACAGCCATTAATGTCTAAACCACTGGCAACCAAAGTGAGTACACCCCTAAGTGAAAATGTCCAAATTCGGCCCAATTAGCGATTTTCCCTCCCCGGTGTCATGTGACTCGTTAGTGTTACAAGGTCTCAGGTGTGAATGGGGAGCAGGTGTATTAAATTTGGTGTTATCGCTCTCATTCTCTCATACTGGTCACTGGAAGTTCAACATGGCACCTCATGGCAAAGAACTCTCTGAGGATCTGAAAAAAAGAATTGTTGCTATACATAAAGATGGCCTAGGGTATAAGAAGATTCCCAAGACCCTGAAAATGAGCTGCAGCATGGTGGCCAAGACCATACAGCAGTTTAACAGGACAGGTTCCAATCAAAACAGGCCTCGCCATGGTCGACCAAAGAAGTTGAGTGCACATGCTCAGCGTCATATCCAGAGGTTGTCTTTGCGAAATAGATGTATGAGTGCTGTCAGCATTGTTGCAGAGGTTGAAGGGGTGGGGGGGGGGGGGTCGGCCTGTCAGAGCTCAGACCATACACTGCACACTGCATCAAATTGGTCTGCATGGTTGTCATCCCAGAAGGAAGCCTCTTCTAAAGATGATGCACAAGAAAACAGTTTGCTGAAGACAAGCAGACTAAGGACATGGATTACTGGAACCTGTCCTGTGGTCTGATGAGACCAAGATAAACTTATTTGGTTCAGATGGTGTCAAGCGTGTGTGGCAGTAACCAGGTGAGGAGTACAAAGACAAGTGTGTCTTGCCTTCAGTCAAGCATGGTGGTGGGAGTGTCATGGGCTGGGGCTGCATGAGTGCTGCCGGCACTGGGGAACTACAGTTGTCACATGAAAAGATAGAATCAAATATTTGCACAAATGTGAGGGGTGTATTCACTTTTGTGAGATACTGTGTATATATATATTTATTTTATAGAGACTTAGAATGTTTTTTTGGGGCTGTTCTGTTGATAAGACCGATCTTAGTTTGAAAATAGAAGCATGCCTGTTTATTTTGCAGCATTCAGAAGAATGGCATTGCCTGGGAGGGGGCAGAGAGCCTGGCAGCCAGCCTCAAAGACAACCAGGTGCTCCAGGAGCTATGGTGAGTCCATGATTATAGTTGTAACTGCCTGCCCTCTGTGTCCTCCTGTTATTACTCCTCCATATCACAAATGATAGGAATAAACATTTAACCTGCTCACGTTTCATCTAACTCACTGCTCTGTACATTTCTGTACCCTTCCTGCTGACATACACCTTTTCTTTATACATCCAGGTTATCCAGCAATGCGTTGGGAGACCAAGGAGCCACAGCCCTGGCTGAAGCTCTCACCAAGAACTCAGGTTTAATTATCTTAGAGTAAGTGATACCCACAGGGTTATTCTTGTATATTTACCCCATACAAGTGCATTTCCTCGTGCAAGGTGCCACCTGACTTTCTGGGAACTCACTATGTACATACAAGCTTTTTCTCAACACAGCATCAAACCTGTCTATTTTCTATGTCAGATCCTGACATCCACCTTTCCATTTGTACCTGTCTCAGGGTCACTAAGCTTATTGGCTAAGTCGCTAGTTTTAAAGGCCTTCTGTACAATTAAAGAGTATGTAAACCTGATGTGTATTTTTCAGTATGTTGGCTTCCATGCCTCGCTGCAAATGCTTACTTAAACAGCAAGTAAACCCTGGTGGGTTTTACTCCCTCTTTATTACCCTGCAATGTAAAAGCATAATGGGCTACTATGCTTTGCATAGTAGCCCCTTATGTGGCACTTACCTGCATTGGAAGCTTGTGATGTCCCCGCTCCAGGCCGTGTCCATATTCCACCCCTCTTCCTTTCGGGGCCGTGGACTCCGGCTCTGTGTCAGGCATGCACGCGGGTGCCACCAATCACGATCTCAGTGAAGGAATGGCACAGAGGCCATTTCTTCACTACTCATGTGCCGGATGATGTCGGCACATCACAGTACACTGCATATCTCCTGAACCGTGTAGGTTTGGGAGATATGCAGGGAACCTACAGGTAAGCTTTATTATAGGCTTACCCATAGGTTAAAGTGGTTGTCCAGGGTTGACAACCAATTTAAGCAAATAACGTTTTGTGAATCCGTTACACAGTTTCTTACATGGAGATTCTGTAAGGCTGGCCATACACTATACAATTTTCTTATTCAATTTCCTTTAGATGTACCTTCAACTGCGTAGTGCAAGGGCCTGCCTGATTGCATACACTTTGAAGTGTTTAGGTTTGACCTCATATTACATGGTTTTGGTAAATCTAAAGGAAAATTTAATAAGAAAATTAAATAGTGTATGGCCAGCCTTAGTAACAACACTTCTTTTTTCATTCTAACAATGCTAAGCCAAAGCCACTCATTTAGCAACAGTGTTGTCAGCTTGCCATACATACTCCTTTCGCTGGTCTTTGGGCTGCCTGTCAGGTCTGCAGATACAGTTGTGCTCTGGAAAAAGACAGTGTGGTTGTTTTTAAGGAGCACAATAATAAAGTACTTGAACAAAAATGAGCCTCATGGTCGAGTTGCCAGAAAGAAGCCTTTACTGTGCCAATACCACAAAAAAGCCTGATTACAATATGCCGAACAACACCTTGACACGTCCCACCGGGCTTTCTTTGTGGTATTGGCACAGTAAAGGCTTCTTTCTGGCAACTCAAACATGCAGCTCATTTTTGTTTAACCACTTTCCACCCGGCTTATAGACAAATGACGTCCGGGCGGGTGGTCAGTTATCCTGACCGGAGGTCTATTGACGTCCTCAGGATAACCTGCGATTGGGAAGCTCTTTACCACGTGTTCAGCTGTGACCAATCATGGCTGGTCACAGTTTAAACAGGAAGAGCCATTTATCGACTTTTCCTCTACTCGCTTCTGCAGATGTGAGTAGAGGAGAGCCGATCAGCGGCTCTCCTGACAAGTGGGGTCTGTACTGAATGTTTATCAGTGCAGCCCCCCCCATAGGTTCGCCACCCTAGACCACCCAGGAGCCCGTCCAGGACCACCAGGGAGCCCACCCAGAGACACCATCAGGAGGCTGCCCAGGGACCACCAGGGAGACGATCTGGAGGCCACCCAGGGACCACCATGGAGCCCACCCTAGACCATCAGGTAAGGGACATACAGTGCACTATAGGGATGGCACTGTGCCCATATGTGATGCCTGCCAGTGCCTCCCTAACAGTGCTATCTATCAGTGTCATGTACCAGTGCCCACCAGTGCCACCTATCAGTGCCCATCAGTGCCACCTGTCAGTGCCCATCAGTGCCATCTATGAGTGCCCATCAGTGCCGCATATCAGTGCCACCTACCAGTGCCCATCAGTGCTGCATATATGTGCCTCATTATCTGTGCCCATCAGTGCCTCCTCATCAGTGCCAATCAGTACAGCCTCATCAGTGCCCGTCAATGAAGGAGAAAATGTACTTATTTACAAAATTTTGTGACCGTAACAGAGAAAAATATTTTTATTTTCAACATTTTCGGTCTTTTTTTGTAGCGCAAAAATATAAAAGCCACATGGGTGATCAAATACCACCAAAAGAAAGCTCTATTTGTGGAAACAAAATGATAAAAAAAATTTGTTTGGGTACAACGTTGCACGACCGTGCAATTGTCATTCAAAATGCAAAAGCTGAAAATTGGTCTGGGCGGGAAGGGGGGAAAGCGCCTGGTATTGAAGTGGTTAAGTATCGTCGTAATGCTGCTTAAAAACAACCACGCCATCCTTTTCCAGGGCAGCCTGTAATTCTCTTGAGGTTACCTGTTTTTTTTCTCTTTGTATCCTGAACAATTCTACTGGCTGTTGTGGCTGCAATCTTTCTTGGTCTACCTGACCTTGGCTTGGTATCAAGAGATCCCCGAAGTTTCCACTTCTTAATAAGTGATTGAACAGTACTGACTGGCATATTCAAGGCTTTGGATATATTTTTATATCCTTTTCCATCTTTATAAAGTTCCATTACCTTGTTATGCAGGTCTTTTGACAGTTATTTTCTGCTCCCCATAGCTCAGTATCTAGCCTGCTTAGCGCATCCACATGAGAGCTAAAAAACAAATTTACTATTTATACACAGACACTAATTGCAATTTAAAAAGCTATGGGTATGGGAAATGAACCTTTAATTGCCATTTTAACCTGTGTGTGTCACCTTGTGTGTCTGTACCAAGGCCAAACATTCCAGGGGATGGAAACTTTTGATCAGGGCCATTTAGATGATTTGTCATTATGATTTTAAAAGGAGCCAAATCACCATGTGATAATAAATGGCTTCATATGATCACCGTCCTTCAATAAAAAACATTTTTTTGGCATGATCAGTCATATTTTCAATATTAATGCCAAAATTTCACAATTTCTGCCAGGGTGTGCAAACTTTTGAGCTGTATTCTAATTTATGATACAACTCGCATACAGATAATGAACATGTCCTTAACTTGTGATATAAAATTAAAGGATTCAACAGATTAGCAACCACAATTATGAAGACCGTATCGATAAATGTCCTCAGTATGTTTGGCCTTGATGTTTATAATGAATACCTTCCATTTCACTTATTTAAAACGTTATTTTTTAACTGTTGCTGCAATTGCTCCAGCACCCCAGCTGTATTATTGTTTCCCAGCCTGTCACTTTTGCTGGATAGTTTGTAACCTGTATGTACTGTACATGTGACGAAAAATAGACTGAATACTATTATTACATGAACTAGCCACATACAATTGTAGTAATACAGAATTTCTCACAGTAGTGGCTATTCAAGGGGTGGCACTGAAGAAAGGTTAGCAGAAATGGTATTATTGTCACAGTTGGTGACAAGTGGGGTTTTTCGCCTTCCTCTGGATCAGCTGTGGGTATAGGATTGTGTAAATGGGAATGTATGACATATATATATATTTTTTTTATAGGTTGAACTAGATGGACTTGTGTCTTTTTTCAACCTGACTACCTATGTAAATGGGAATGAGCTTTGTTCCAAGCTTAGGTTCGGACCAAACCCAAAAGCAAGCTATCACTCCCAATGAACTGCGGCCAGGGCACTCCCTTTTCTTAAAGGAAGAAATGTAATTTAACCATTTGCTTACTGGGCACTTAACAGGTTCCGGACTGCCTCGCGTACATTTACTGCTGCAGAGTGGCGCTGTATCGCGAATCGCCATCTATAAACAGTGGCTCACGCATGTGCGGCTAGCGGACGGGAGCGCGCCGCCGGCGGTGTGCTCTTTAGGGTTGCTCCATCATCCCTTTAATCCAGGACACCTATGAATTACACAGGTTTTGAGGCTAATTTAATGCAGATGAGACACCAAGTGAGTTTAATTACCACCTTAACCACTTCAGCCCCGGAAGGATTTCCCACTTTAGGACCAGAGCACTTTTTGCGATTCGGCACTGCGTAGCTTTAACTGACAATTGCGCGGGCGTGCGACGTTGTACCCAAACAAAATTTGCATCCTTTTTTCCCCACAAATAGAGCTTGGTGGTATTTGATCACCTCTGCGTCATTTCTGTTCGCCACTATAAACAAAAGAAGAGCGACAATTTTGCAAAAAAAAAACAAATTTCTTACTTTTTGCTAAAATACAAATCCAAAAAATAAAAAAAAAAATAGAAAAAAACATTTTTTCCATCGGTTTTGGCCGATTTATATTCTTCCTCATATTTTGGGTAAAAAAAATCTCAATCGGCGTTTATTGATTGGTTTGCGCAAAAGTTGCCGCGTTTACGAATGATGAGAATTCATTACTGGGGTTTTTATTTTTTATTTTTTACTAGTAATGGCGGCGATTTGCAATTTTTAGCGGTACTGCAATATTGCAGCGGACATGTCGGACCATTTTGACACTTTTTTGGGACCATTGGCATTTATACAGCGATCAGTGCTATAAAAATGCATTGATTACTGTGTAAATGCCATTGGCAGTGAAGGGGTTAACCTGCAGGGGGGTGCTCTAAGGTTTAACTGTGTTCCCTGGGCGTGTTCTAACTGTGTGTGGGCTGGCCTGGCCTGGCTGGGGGAAGGGAGTGATCACAGCTTCCATATGCAGGAAGTCTGTGATCTCAGCCCTTCCCCCTCTAACAGAACAAAGATCTGTGTTTACATACACGGACCTCCATTCTCTCACTGCGGGGGGGCCATCGTGGGTAGCAGGCGGGGATCGAGTCCACCCTACCTGCTCCCTGCCTCCCCCCAAACACAGTGGGCGTGCGAGCGCGTCTTCGGCGGCCCGCGCTCACAGCACTAGTTATCGCAGCCGCCATCGTTTGACGGCGGTTTGCAATAACGAGCCACTCTGTCGCTGTCAGACTGCGGTCGGCAAGTGGTTAATCAGCCACAGAACCTGTGTAATTAATATGTGTCCTGGATTAAAGTAATGATGTGGCAACCAAAGTGCTCTTATGCCCACCGCACTCTCCAGCAGTATGGCCGCGGGTCTGGCGGACTCGTTGCCGCGATCGCCTGGCACAGAAGAATAGCAGGGAACCGCTGATGTAAACATGGCAGCGATTCCCCACTCTGTCAGGCAGCATGTAAGAGATCTACTGATCCCTGTCACTGGGATCAGTTAGATCTCTTATGCCCCATGGCAGCCCAGCCCCCTCACAGTTAGCACACACCTAGGGAACAGAGTTAACCCCTAGATCTCCCCCTGCAGGTTAACCCCTTCACTGCCAATGACATTTATACAGTAATCAGTGGACATTACATTTCTGATCGCTGAATAAATGTCATTGGTCCCAAAAAAGTGTCAAAAACGTCTGACATGTCTGCTGCAATATCGCAGTCCCGATAAAAATCACAAATCGCCGCCATTACAAGTAAAAAGAAATCGTAAAAACGCCATAAATGAATTCTCATGGATTGTAAATACGGCCCCTTTTGCGCAATCGATAAATATGAGAAAGAATATAAATTGGCCAAAACTGATGAATACATTTGTTCTGTTCTTTTTTTTTTAGATATCTATTTTAGCAAAAAGTAAAAAAAGAATGTTTTTTTTTTCAAAATTGTCACTCTTTTTTTGTTAATAGTGGTGCTCAGAAGTGACGCAAAGGTGATCAAGTACCACCAAAAGAAAGCTCTATTTGTGGGGAAAAAAGGACGTTAATTTTGTTTGGGTACAACGTTGCACGACCGCGCAATTGTCAGTTAAAGCGATGCAGTGCCGAATCACAAAATGCGCTCTGGTCCTACAGTGGGAAATCCTTCCGGTCCTTAAGTGGTTAAACCCCCTTCCTGCCCAGGACAATTATCAGCTTTCAGCGATGTCGCGCTTTGAATGACAATCGCGCGGTCATACTACACTGTAACAAAATTCGTTTTTTATCATTTTTTCACACAAATAGAGCTTTCTTTTGGTGGTATTTAATCACTGCTGGGTTTTTATTTTTTGCTAAAAAAAAAAACGGAAAAAAAGGTCAGAATATTAAAAAAACAAAAACAAAACAGTTCCATAAGTTGTTATAAAATTTTGAAAACAGCCACTGATAGGCTGCACTGTTGGGCACTGATAGGCTGCACTGATGGGCACTAATAAAGCAGCACTGATAGGTGGCACTGATGGGATGGCACGGGTGGGTGGCAATGATGGATGGCACTGGTGGGTGGCACTGAAGGGCATTGATGGGTGGCACTAAAGGGCACTGATAAGTGACACTGATGGGTGGCACTGATGGGCATTGGTAGATGACACTGATCTGCAGCACTAATAGGTGGCACTGATAATGAGGCACTGATGGGCACTGGTTGGCAGCATTGATGGGCATTGATAGTTGGCACCGGTGGGCATTTATAGGAGGCACTGATGGATATTGATAGGTGGCACTGGTGGGCACTGGTAGGCTGCACTGATGTACACCTGCAGGTGGCACTAGTGGACACTGGTATATGGCACTGGAGGGCAGTGCATAGCAGCAGTGCCTCTCCGTGTGCGGGACCAATGTCCCTCTCTCGGGAGCTGGTGATTGGCTTTTTTTTCACTCACGCTATCAGCGTGAGGGAAAAAAAGCGCAGATTACCGATCTTTTGTTTACATCACATGATCAGCTGTCATTGGCTGACAGCTGATCACATGCTAAGGGGCCTGCAGGGGGCGCGCAGGCAGCTAGTGAACGGGAGGACGTCCATGGACACCCTCCCAGCAATTCAGGTCCATGCTGTAGCTGTCTATGGGCTATAGCATGGACGGGAAGTGGTTAAATAATTGAAAAAATATGTATAGTACTTACCTGCTCTGTGCAGGGGTTTTACACAAAGCAGCCCTAATTCTCCTCTTCTTGGGCACCCCACCGGCCCTCTGGGCCCCTCCCACTTGCCAAGTGCCCACATAGCACCCTTAGCTTGCTCTGGGGGCTCTTGTGCATGCCGGCTCTCTGCGTCCATAAGACACAGAGAGCACGGCTCAGCCCCGTCCCCACCTCACTGGCTGTGATTGACAGCAGCAGGAGCCAATGGCTACATCTCAACCAATCAAGAGGGAGAGACCCAGGAGAGCCTTGGGTCTCGTGCACATCGGTGGATCGAGATCGGCCTTAGCTGAGTATTAGGAGGGCTGAGGGGGGAGCTGTACCCTGAAGGTTTTTTACCTAGAATGCATGGAGGTAAAAAACCTTCAGCCTTTACAAACACTTTAATATGTCCACATGGCTATATAGGGCCTACGTTTGGACCAAACCCATACGGATCCCCAGTGACAAGTCTGTTATTTAAAAAAAACAAAACAAAGACCTGTTTTTTTATGTTGTCCATTAACTGATCTATTTCTGTTTCAGTCTGAAGAGTAATTCCATCAGCAACCAAGGCTTGAAATCTCTGACCATTGGCCTTAGCAAGAATCAGAGCCTGAAACACCTAAAGTGAGCCTGGAATTTCTGTACATGCTTTATAATACATTATAGTGAACTTATCCCTTTTATAATGGGGATGTCTACTTCCTTATTGAACTTATTAGCCCCTATATTGTGGGCTAACCAGAGACCACATTTTAAGCTGGCAGGATTCCTGGTTATACAGTAAGCATGATGCTGCAATGAATGTCAGAAAAGAGAATGAATCACTGTCAGGGGCATCTCTAAGATCCTAATAGACCAGGGGCATTTCTTGGCATACAGACTAAAATGTTGAGGGGCAGGTAGGAAACTGTGATGACCATTTGGATCAAATCTAAGGCGAACGTATTCTTTTTTAACTAAACGAAACATGAATTGGTGTAAAAAAAATAATATCACATTATGATGACGAAATAAATAATGGATGGATTAAAAAGTATATAAAATATATGATGTTCCAAAACTATATAATGCATAGAACGGATCATCTCCATATCTGAAAGGAGATCACTTGGCACGCGCTGTGGGTACCAGGGTCTAGCAATACCCATGATCACCGCACTTCATCTTCCAGCAACCTTTTTTGCTTATTGATTAGTATATAGGTGTCACCTCTAAAAGTGACCCCTGCTACAATTCAATAAACAAGATAAGTTGCTGTAGTCTGGAGTGCAGTGATTTATTTTCTTTTCTGACTGATTTACTGGAGTATAATGAGCTGGACAGCACCTGGGATTTTGCAGCAGAGCAAGTGATGAGCCACTCACTAGACTTGTGCATGGCTGAAACATTTGTTCATTTTTTTAGAAATTCAAAAAATTCGGAAATTCACGGTAATTTGGCAATTGCAGCGATTCGGCAATCAGAACAGCCGAAAATCCGAAATTCGGAAGTAAGAAAATTCGAAAATAACAAAGAACATTTGCAATAATAACTAACTAATAAATACCTATTAAATTATAGGTATTGGAATGTATTTATTATTTCAAATGTTCTTTCTTATTTCCGAATTTCCATATTTACGAAATTTGGAAATTCTGAAATAAGAAAGAACATTTGAAATAATAACAAATAACTATTAAATTATAGGTATTGGAATTTCTTTAAAAATGTGTCTGTTAGTGAACTTAAATATGAAATTTATCACTAACAGCCATATTTTCAAGGAAATTCCAATACCTATAATTTAATATAATTGTGTGGTGGTGGCGCTAAACTGAATACATGACAGATAACAGGTGATGGCAAATAATGATATTATACCAATCCAGAGAGATAATAAATAGTGATCAATCAAATGAAACAATTATATATAGTATCATAGTATAAATAAATAGGTAAAATCATAAAAGGGTATTTCATCAGCCAGAAAATATAATAATTAGTGATTTTGATAAAAGTGACAAAGTGTCCATATAATGTGACAGGAATCCACGTTCAAAATCCAGATAGTGAATCTTCAAGTGAAATCGGTGACTCTTTGTGGTGAGTATTCAATAAAAAAAGGCTCCAACTATGGTCAGTGTGGAGGCTTACCAGAAATCAGATGGATAAGCGCCTTTGAGATTATAAGGACCCCCCGGCCCGTGGCATCTGTGAGGATAGGGGGGGGGTTTCTCCGGCCCGGGTCGCGTCACACAGCCTGGTGTCCTTCTTCTGATGGTAGGGGTCCTTTTCTTGACGTCTCTGGATTGCTCCTGATTGGTTGGTTCCGGATTGGTAAGGCTATGGTCCTCCTTAGCAGGCGGGCGTCCTCAGATCCAGGGGGGGGGGGGGGAGGGGAAAGGAGTGTGGAGGGGTATTGAAGGTCCTCCGGTATCAGCGTCAATTATGCGGAAATAAGAAAATAGGCACTCGCCATAGGCCCCCAGACGACGTGTCTTTACACGAAACGCGTCGGGTGCTTCTGACTGATTGTTTGCTGCGTTTTTATTTACTGGGCCTTTTATTTCTACAAGCTTGTTGGACATTTATGCTTTTATATACCGTCATATATTTTTTCAATAAAACCACTTTCTATCAGTGGGTTTTTATACTATGGCGAGTGCCTATTTTCTTATTTCCGCATAATTGACGCTGATACCGGAGGACCTTCAATACCCCCTCCACACTCCTTTCCCCTTCCCCCCCCCCCTGGATCTGAGGACGCCCGCCTGCTAAGGAGGACCATAGCCTTACCAATCCGGAACCAACCAATCAGGAGCAATCCAGAGACGTCAAGTAAAGGACCCCTACCATCAGAAGAAGGACACCAGGCTGTGTGACGCGACCCGGGCCGGAGAAACCCCCCCCTATCCTCACAGATGCCACGGGCCGGAGGGTCCTTATAATCTCAAAGGCGCTTATCCATCTGATTTCTGGTAAGCCTCCACACTGACCATAGTTGGAGCCTTTTTTTATTGAATACTCACCACAAAGAGTCACCGATTTCACTTGAAGATTCACTATCTGGATTTTGAACGTGGATTCCTGTCACATTATATGGACACTTTGTCACTTTTATTAAAATCACTAATTATTATATTTTCTGGCTGATGAAATACCCTTTTATGATTTTACCTATTTATTTATACTATGATACTATATATAATTGTTTCATTTGATTGATCACTATTTATTATCTCTCTGGATTGGTATAATATCATTATTTGCCATCACCTGTTATCTGTCATGTATTCAGTTTAGCGCCACCACCACACAATTACACTACTCCTACGATTTAGTTTGGTCGATATAGGTGGCTGCTTGCTGTCTTCATTCTCACAATACTCAGGGCATAGCGCAAAAAACCCCCACTCTCTATACTACCTATAATTTAATAGTTATTTATGATTTCAAATGTTCTTTGTTATTTTTGGATTTTCCAACTTCGGATTTTCGGCTGTTCTGATTGCCGAATTTCCACAATTACCGAATTATCACAATTGCCGAATTACTGCAATTGCCGAATTAACGCAAATTTTCGAATTGGAAAAACGAATTGCACAAGCCTACCACTCACATTGAGTGGGCCATTTATCTTTTTGTGCATGTCAGTGCAGTTACAGTGTCAGTGATCATTGCAGGTAGTGTAACAAACTATAAATAAGATGCTATAACCCAATGATATGTGAAAATCCTCCAGATCTGACGGGTGCGTGATGGGCAGTCAAAAAGCTGCATGCACAATAATGAAGGAAGACAATCTGCTACTTCGTGAATGCTCTTTAAAAAACTGCAAAGATATTGTTTCTCCACCAAACACAATATCGATACAGCAGTTGTTAACGCGTTTCAGCCTTGTTGGCCTTATTCATCATAAATAAGGCCGATGAGGTTGAAATGCATTAACCACTTTCCAACCATATACTGTAGATATACGGCGGCAAGGCAGCTCTCCTGTGCAGGATTATGTATCTAGCACTCATGGGTTTAGGGCCCGCGCTGCCGGCGGCCTGCTCCTACTGTGATTAGACACAGCAGGAGCTAATTGCAGGGTATGGTGGACACAATGTCCGCCGGTACCTGCCTATGCTTCAGTACACAGAGAGAATGGAGGTCTGCCTATGTAAACAAGGCAGATTGTTGTTTTGTCACTACAGAAGACATGGATCCTGTGTCTCTGCTAAGCAGAGGCACCGATCCATGCCTTCTTCTAGTACAAGCACCTCCCCCTACAGTAGTAAGGCACATGGGCACATTTAACTCTTTGATCGCCCCTGATGTCTTTATGGACCTTGCTCATCCATGTCTTTATGGACCTTGCTTTGTGCAATGGTTCAAATCATTTGGTGGAGGGGGATTATGGTGTGGGGTTGTCTTTCAGGGGTTGGGCTTAGCCTATTAGTTCCAGTGAAGGGAACTCTTCAGGCGTCAGCATTAGGGTTGCCACCTCATCCCTTTAAAACCGAGCACATATGAATTACACAGGTTCTGTGGCTGATTAAGGTGGTAATTAAACTCACTTGGTGCCTTATCTGCATTCAGTTAGCCTCAGAACCTGTGTAATCCATATGTGTTCGGGTTTAAAGGGATGAGGTGGCAACCCTAGTCAGCATGCCAAGACATTTTGGACAATTTCATGCTCCCAACTTAGTGGGAACAGTTTGGGGATGGCCCCTTCCTGTTCCAACATGACTGTGGGCAGCCTTCCCAGAAGAGTTGGAGCTGTTATAACTGCAAAGGGTGGGCCAACTCAATATTGAACCCTATGAACTAAGACTGGGATGCCATTAAAGTTCATGTGCATATAAAGGCAGGCGTCCCAATACTTTTGGTAATATAGTGTATTATAAGGTATAAAAAGGGCGACACGAAGGAGGATCTTAGGCAGATGTTTGATTTCCATTGTTCCCGTTTCGGTTGTGTAGATTATTCTGTTTTTCATTTTCAGCTTGCGTGAGAATTCCATCAGCATTGAGGGAGCCCGAGCTCTGGCACAGGCCCTCCAGACCAACACCACCCTGGCACACTTAGAGTAAGTAAGCAAGCATCCTCTGTTCACTTCACCCAATTCAGGATTTGTCTGATGCTTGTCGTATTTTACCAAATATCAGTTATACATTAACATACAGAAATATATAAAGGACAATATCTGTGCCCTTTGCCCTTACAGTCTGACGGCCAACCTTCTGCATGACGAGGGAGTAGAGGCCTTGTCTGGAGCACTGAGGGAGAATCACAGCCTGGACACTCTACAGTATGTTTTTTCATTCTGGTACAATAATTTTTATTGCAGAAAAGATTTATCAATGAAACAGACAATCACCCACGCAGGGGGACATCACAGTAACCATAGCAGAAAATTGTGGGCCAGGGAGACCCAAACAAAAGACTTTACTTAGTATAGTCTATCTACAATGCAACCAAGTGGGGTAACCCAAGGGTCTATATAGGTCACTAGGGTTTAGAGGCCAATAAACAGAAGCTCAATTTGCAGATGCACTAATGATCAGCAGAGGGCACTGCTATTGTTGGCCAGGTTAGCATCTCTGGTGCAGGTCGGAGTGGACTGTCTGTGGAAAAGTACTGGGCCTGACAATAAGCCACTGGGGTGGATTCCTAGTCAGAGATAGGCCCTGCATCAGGGGCTGCGGGACCCACTAAACGAGGGGATCCGGCGTGACCCAGGACTTGAGTGTATCGGTAAGGTGAAGAGAGAGACAGGAATGAGGAGGCAGAAGGAGGAGAAGGGAGGAAGGAAGAGAAGAGAAAAAAAAAAGGGAGGGGGAGGGAAGGGGAGAATGGGAAGAGTCCCACGGATGGGGGGAGTGCCAAGTTAGCGTTCAGGAGAGGCCCAAGCTGTGTGGATGCAGGGTGGGGAGAGCATAGGACCACCATGGCGACCATACTTTGAGTAATTTGGAATGAGTATCATTTAGGATACTCTATATTTTCTCGTTGACCATAATGTCGGTTAGAGTGCTTTTCACTTTGGCGAACGGGACAGTGGGCCTCTTCCATCTCCAGCTATTACCCATTTGGCCGCAATAAATACATATGTGGCCAGTTTTTGTTGATATGAAAACAGGCCGGGGATGGGGCAGTGTAGCAGGGCAAATATGGCTTCCCTACGTATTGCTATGTGAAACAAGGAGTGAAGGAGCCCGAACACCCTAGACCAAAATCCTGTGAGACCACCAAGTATGTAGGACGTCTCCCCATTGGCCACATCCTCTGAAGCATCGATCACTGTAAGATGGATTCAAACTCACTATCCAGGCCGGGACCCAGTACCAACGTAGGAGAACTTTGTATGCCGCCTCCAAGGTAGTCGTGTTGAAGGAGCACTTAGCCAAGGAGGACCAGGCTTTATTCCAGTCCTCAGGGTCAATAGAGAATCCCAGGTCTCTCTCCCAATGGGATTTGTAGGACGCGACCCCAGGGGAATCCATGGCGTTTAGAGAAGAGTAAATCATTGACACAGTACCAGGGGGGCACCAAGGGAGTGGAGGCAAAGGTGTTTGAAAGCCGCTTTCTGGAAAGGATATACAGCATTGCGCCTCAGTGAAGAAACTCAGTGGGTTAATTGGGCATAGCGGAAGAATTCTGAAGGGGGTACGCCGTGAGCCTCCTGAAAGGAGAAAAAAGGGAGAAAATGGCGGACCTCCGTGCATCCGTGTGTGGACCACCAGGAACAGGAGCTTGGTTGATCAAGGCCTGGTGGGAACAGGGGGTTATTGAAAAGGGGGCAGAGCGGAAGTCCCAGAGCTTCAAGCTATGGCGCATAAGTGGGCTAAGCGCGAGGGGAGCCATGTTTATGGGGAAGCCATAATAACGCTAACTGGGAGATCGGGGCACAGCTAGGGAGTTCAAGGAGCACCCACCACGGAATATCCGAGGTTGCATGAAGTAGGGTTAATTGCGATATCAGGGTGGCTTGGTAGTATTTGGCTATGTTGGGGACCCCGAGGGCCCCTGTGCCTATAGAGGGTTCAGTGTGCCACTCGGGGGCGTCGGTGAGCCCAGATGAAAGATGGAACCCTGTTCTGTAAGAGACGCAGGAAGAAAGAGGGGATGTGGACTGGAAGACTGCGGAAGTAATAGAGCGCTTTGGGGAGGATGGTCATTTTGAACCAAGCCGATCCAAGATCGTGAGGGAAATTGCCAAGATTGCATTAATGATGTGAGTGATCGTAGTAAGGGGTAGTAGTTTGCGGTGAACAGAGACGAGTAATGGGGGGTAAGCTTGACGCCAAGGTAGTCCAGAGAGGAGGTGTTCCAGTGGTAAGGGAAGAAGGCTTGTAATTGCGTAACCGTTGAGAGGGACAAGGAGATATTTAGGGCTGTGGTTTTATGAGGGTTGATATGTAGACCGGAGAAGGCCAAGAATCGGGAGAGAAGAGCCTGGAGGTTAGGGAGGGTAATCAAGGGGTTAGTTAAAGTCAGAAGGGCATCATCAGCAAAGAGGCTCACTTTATGATGCATACCGGCGTATGCAATATCAGAGATGTTCGGGTCGTTGCGAAGGGCGATGGCGAGAGGTTCTATGGGCCAAAATGAACAAAGTCGGGGATAAGGGGCAGCCCTTTCTGGTCCCTCTGGAGATCAAGAAGGGGGTGGAGAGGTGGCCAGCGTAGGTGACACAGGCCGAGGGAGAGGAGTTGAGGACCGAGAGCCACCGAAGAACCGAATCCCCAAAACCCCATCGTTTCTAGGATATATTGCAGATACTCCCAGGAAATGGAGTCAAATGCTTTGTAAATATCGACTGACAAGAGGAGACCCGGGATCTTGCGGTGCTGGAGCAGATGAATTAAAGCGGTTGTCTACCCGATTTTTGTACTTTTACCTACAGGTAAGCCTGTCATAAGGCTTACCTGTAGGTAAAATGAATATCCCCTAAACCTGTATGGTTTAGGAGATATTCCCTCTCTAAAATGTTGCGGCGTTACGACGCATGCGCCGTGTTTGTCCCAACGCATGCGCCATGTATGTCCTGGCAAAGGCCCGGCAATAGGGCCGGACCTTGCTGGAAAGACGGGTCCCGCACACATGCGTGGGAGTGACGTCTCGTGGCTCCGGCCAGTCACAGCGCTGGAGCCGCGTACCCGGAAGCAAGATCCGAGGGAAGATGTCCGCTCTCTCAGAGGGGACTGAGCAGCCCGGTCGGATCTTCGTTTCAAGGTAAGTATTTCATAATGAGCTAGTATGCGGTGCATACTAGCTCATTATGCTATTGTCCTGCAGGTTTTTATTTTATTCTATTTTTTTTAATGAATCACCTTGCGGACATTATCCCCCGCCGTATGTTTCTTCATTCAGCTGAATGAGTGGAATAGTTTTGGGAAGTAAAAAAGTAATGTGCAGTAAAACTCCTAAATTGCACGAAAGGACGGCCATTTAATGAACCAACAATTCCACTTTTTTGCACTGCACTTAATTCTTTTAATAACAGAAAAGGTTTCTCTTAATGTCTTTGGGTCACTGTTTATTCTAATGTATACATTGCATGAGCTGGCCAATTTCTGGTCACTCACTAGATCAGCCTTTCTTTACCATTTAAACACAGAGGAACCCTTGAAATAATTTTCAGGTCTCAGGGAACCATTCCAAAAACCAATTCATTGGTGGTCAGTGGGAAAAAAGTGCCTCTTACATTGGTGGCCAGTGAGAAGAATGAGGTGGTGTGGTCTGAATACTACTCTTAGAAACAGCTAAAAAGAATATTGGTGTCATGCAGCTGGCTCTGCCAAGTGTTACTAAATCCACAACAGTCTGTATATGCAGTAAAACATGCTTGTTATACTCATTGTAAAACATAAGGGTTAATCCTCTGCATTGTGTAAAAAGGCTGATTGATCCGGTGTTCTCTGATCCTCCCCTTCTTTCACATTTCCCAACCCATCTCCTGATAGAACAGAGCCTAGAGTTTTTTTTTTTCTTGGAAGGATGCATGTGATCAGCACAGGGCCAACCAGTACTGTCCAGGCAGAGGGTCAGGGGTCCTGCAGCCATATAGGACAATCAGAAGAGAATATAAGAAAACAACGGTGCAGCGCTAATAAAATGTGTGTGTACTCACACTTAAGTGCCAATAAATTTGAACTTTGTGCAAAATATTGCATAAAGTGACCAAACTGGAGGCTTAGTAGATCGCCCTCAAAGCACCCAGATCAAACAATGTAACCTGTGAAAAACATACATAAGGTGCTAAATCAGTTCGTAATATTGGAAAATATCCTTAATTGCTGCTAATTGGGTGTGAAAAAAATGAAAAAAGATTACCGTATGTGTAAAAACCAATCAGCGCATTTAACTTAGTATAGTGATGATCATAAACTAATCAGCAGCTACCACCAAAAAATGATTCCATTTCACTCAACTTACTAAATATAAGAAAACAACGGCGCAGCGCTAATAAAATGTGTGTGTGTACACACTTAAATGCTAATAAATTTAAACTCTGTGCAAAATATTGCATAAAAGTGACCAAACTGGAGGCTTAGTAGATTGCTCTCAAAGCACCCAGATCAAACAAACAATGTGACCTGTGAAAAACATACATAAGGTGCTAAATCAGTTCCCCAAATTGAGGAAGTCACACCCTGGCGATACGCGTCTAGGGGAAGGAGCCTGCGTCTGACGTCATGCCACGGCCATCTGAGAACACACGCTGTACAAACGCTGATTCCAGCTAGCACGGCTAAATTGTGCCACAGAATGTAAGTCTGCACTTTTACCGTTTTTGGATTAATAAAACTATGAGACAGAGAGCACTAGAATCCTGCAATTTTGTCTTTACATGCGGTGGAGATTGGCAACAGGTCTCAGCAGAGGCGTTTGAGGAGAATACTATTGGGAACCATCAACAGCTGTCCGTCTTAAATCCCATGTGGGGGATAAACGCTTTCTTTACTCATCTATAAGGTGAGCAGTTAAATTGACTGGTGGAGGATATCTCTCAGCACGCTGCCACTTTTTAGGATCTTGTTTGCACGTTTTTGGGAACACTGCCTCTTGGATTTATCTGCGTTGACTGTGGAACTGTTTATTGCTGCATGTCTATAGATGCACTGTTTTGTCATTTCATGTGATAGAACTGATTTAGTACCTTATGTATGTTTTTCACAGGTCACATTGTTTGATCTGGGTGCTTTGAGAGCGATCTACTAAGCCTCCAGTTTGGTCACTTTTATGCAATATTTTGCACAGAGTTTAAATTTATTAGCACTTAAGTGTGTGAGTACACACACACATATTATTAGCGCTGCACCGTTGTTTTCTTATAATTAGTAAGTTATGTGAAGTGGAATCATTTTTTGGTGGTAGCTGCTGATTAGTTTATGATTATCACTATACTAAGGAGAATGAAAACTCCTCCTACAAGCTTTAAGCAGTGATCGGCCGGTCACTGATAGAAGTCACAAGACTGCTATATACTGCTGATGAGAAAAGGTATTTAGCAGTTTATATTTACTAAACTATTGCATTTCTGTGTACTGTGTACTGTAGGAGACCATATATAGTGAATGAAGGGTCCTGGATTTAGTAACATTTTAAAGCTAAATTTCTGGGTAAGCAATTATTGTCTAAAAACAAGAGGCATGTGTATTCTTATTTGAATCTTACTGTTTTGTGTATTTATTCCAGATCTGTGCAGTAATTTAACCTTTCCTTCAGGAAGTTCCAAGTAGGAGCATCCTGTAATAAAGACCGGTCACTGCTGCTCTCTCTCATTGTACAGGGTGACTGGTCTTCTTTCTGCCCCTCCTATAGTGGGTAAAGATTATGGGCCCCTCACACAGCTTTGATCTCTGCACAGGATATGTACAGCATGGTGATGATGTCATAGCTATGTTTACAAGTTATAAAATATGGGTAGGACTAAATATGAGGCACATATATAACGTGTCTCCAGGCTTGGGTTCCATCAATCAATCTGTTTGATCTGCAATGGTGCTGCACATGTGATCAGTTATGATACCGGCCATTTGATGATTTCACAGTTTGATCGAGGACACACGATCCTGGCATTCCAGGAATGTACAGTAAACCTTTAAGTCAAATGGTTTAGTTCCGCTTTATGATTTACTGCTGCTCAGGGACTCTGGGCAAGAAGAAACAGGAATAATGCTGGAGGCAAATTACATCACACACTTATTTTGGTAGCACAATTATTAACCACTTCCAGACTTCTCTGAAGTGGAATACTGTTGTTATGGTAGCAGATAGCTACCATAACCCAGGTTTTTTTTTCAGGCGGCGATTCTGCGCGTGATTAACCACTTGCCGACCGTCAATCGGCAATTGACGGCGGCAAAGTGGCGCTGTAAGGCAAATCGCCGTCATGTGACGGCGGCCGCCAGATCGCGCACAGTGAGCGAGCGCGCGCGCGCCGCCGGCGGCGCGCCCGCGCGCTCACTGTGTCCGGGGAGGGCCAGGGAGCGGGTGCGGCGGCTTCGATTGCCGCCGGCCACCCGCGATGCCCCCCCCCCCCCGGAGTGTAAGTAAACACGGACCTCCGCTCTCTGTGAGGGGGAAGGGCTGTGATCACAGCCTTCCTGTACGTGAAGGCTGTGACCACTTCCCTTCCCCTGTTAGGGCAGTCCCCATACAGTTAGAACACGCCCAGGGAACATAGTTAACCCTTAGAGCGCCCCCTGCAGGATAACCCCTTCACTGCCAATGGCATTTACACAGTAATCAGTGCATTTTTATAGCACTGATCGCTGTATAAATGCCAATGGTCCCAAAAAAAGTGTCAAAATGTTCCGACATGTCCGCTGAAATATCGCAGTACCGCTAAAAATCGCAGATCGCCGCCATTATTAGT
>BLSH010507548.1:305121-323830 GCA_018402905.1 Glandirana rugosa
AGAGTATGGTTACACAAATCAGTGTGAATGTGTCGTGTGTAGCCAGAGCACATAAGGGATGAGTAAGGTAGATTCACATTAAACAAAGCTGTGCTGCTTCTAAGAGCCGTTCTGTGCTGTGTAAGTGTGACTAAACACATTGGTATGCAGAGAATGCTGAGAGAGAGCTGCAGCTCTTCACTGAGATCAGCTAACATCAGCTTGTCCCGCCCCCCTCCCCCACCTCTGGACATCAAGCTGAGAATCTGACACCTCTCTCTGCATTCTTTGCATTCCAATGTGTTTAATCACAGTTACAAAGCACAGAACGGCTCTTGGAAGCAGCACGGCTCTGTTTAATGTGAAACTACTGATCACCCACAGACACTGATTCGAGTATAAGCCGAGGGGGGTCTTTTTCAGCACAAAAAATGTGCTGAAAAACTCGGCTTATACTCGAGTATATACGGTAAGCTAAAAAAATCTGAAATGCTCAAAGATGCTACGCTCAGGTGTGAATGCAGCCTAAACCTTACGGACAGTAGGATGGTAGGGTTACATTTTGCCTTACAGCACTGGCATCCTGCTTTACTTCTTTGTCTGCATGGAATCTGCAAATCTTTGTCTGCCTGTTCTTGTCTGCCTGTGTGCATTTCCTCCAGGTGCTCCTCCAATGTCTTCACACAATCCAAAAACATACTGGGAGATTATAAAAGTGGTAGTAAACCCTCCTATCATTTTCAGCCAAGGAAGCTGCCATCTTGGCCTCTGTTTAATCTACAACTGCCATGATGCTGCACATGTGATCAGCTATGACACCAGCCATTGGATGGTTTGACAGTTTGGTTTAGAGCACAACCAATAGGAATGTTACATTTCTGGCACGTGCCGGAAATGTGACTGGTTTTTAACCTGTTAAATGCATGGGTTTACTACCGCTTTAAGCTTTCACCCGAATTGGCACTAGTTTGTGTCTCAGGCCCCTATCACATGGAGTGGATTCACTCAGTGGGGCCCGCCAGCTCAGCGGGAGATCGCTCTGTTGATCTCCACTGAGCTGGCGGATGACAGCTCCGTCTCTGCTTACTGTCCTGTTTTCCTATGGGAAGATCGGATGAAAACGGACCGCCTATCCGTTTTCATCCGACCCGCCAGACGGATGGTGAATGTATCACCCATAGGTCTATTTTAGCGGATCTTGATGGATCAGATGGCAGACAGGTGTCAGCGGACACATCTCCACTGACATCCGCCTGCCCATAGAGATCTATGATCCGCCTGAAAAATGGACAGGTGGATCTGAGCGGCCCAATCGCATGAAAGGGGCCTAAAGCTCACCATACACACTGCAAACTGATTGTACAATCTCTTTTGGGTTTACCATGTTTGTGTAATAAGCACTACCTAAACAATTTATTTCCTTTACAATCAGGCAGACCCTTACAGATCGTAATTGTAGTTCTAAAGAAAATTAAGTACAGTACAATCAGATTGGAACGTTTGAGAGCAGCTTTGCTTTCTGTGTGTTTACAGGCCACATTATAAAAAAATTGCAGAGACCGAGTCAGGAAGTGTAGAAAATCTCCACAACGGGCCACGGACAGTAACTAAATGTTTTCAAAGCAGAGTGGGAAAAGCTGAGAATCTGTCAGATGTTTATTATTGTCGCTATGCCTGTTGGGGAAATTTTCCCACGTCCTGTGTGGTCACCTGGACAGGAAGTGAAATTAAATCTTGCCAACAGGGACATAGACATCAGTAAAAACTAAAATTGGTTAGCAACCCTCCTTTACGCTAACTAACTATAAGCTATGGCTGGGGACTGGCTTCAAATAAAGGGAAAGGCTTCCACCAAACCTTTACCATTAATGCGTTTGGAAAATCTATGCAAAATGAGGAAAAATAGTAAAAAAAAAAAATCAAGAAACAGGTTAAAACTATTCATACTTATCTTACACCTTGCTGCACTTCAATAAACAGAATATAAATGTTTGTTGTATTTTCTCATTAGTCTGCAGGAAAATGCCATCGGAGATGAGGGGGTGTCTGCACTCTGCAAGGCTCTGCAGGAGAACTCAACTCTATCAGCTCTCTAGTAAGTGAAGTCATCAGCACAATGAATATGTACAGAAGCATACAAACAGTATAGGAATACATTAAGCTGACTATCATGCCATCTCTGGGCAAAAGGTGCCTTAGGGACATTTCTTTTTCTTTTTGCCTGCTTTAGCCCTAGTTCGCACCAGTGTGGCTTTGTAATCGTGCTACTTCATTAACAGAAGTCTATGCAAGTTGCAATGAAATCGCAATAAAGTAGTGCAGGAACTTTTTTTAAAGCCCCTGCGACTTGAATCGCTACGATTTGAACGGCTCTATTACCAGCAATGGGGTGCGATTTGTCATGCGAACTGACGAATCGCATGACAAATCACACTGGTGTGAACCAGGGCTAATCTATATGACCAGGCAAACGAACCGTACTGGGTTGCATTTAAGGATTAACCACTTGACCCTCGGAAGGTTTTACCCCTTCGTGACCAGGCTATTTTCTTCCTATTCAGCACTGCACTACTATAATTGGCAATAGTGCGGTCATGCAACACTGTACCCAAATTCAATTTATATAATTTTTTCACACAAATACAGCTTTCTTTTCATGGTGGTGTTTGATTACCACTGGGCTTTTATTTTTTATTATATTCATAATATTTTTATTCATTATATTTATTATATACATTTAAAAAAAAAAAAAAAAATTCTAGTTTCTGTTATAAAACATATCCAAAACATGGACCAATGTAACTATGTACAGTATCTCACAAAAGTGAGTACACCCCTCACATTTTTGTAAATATTTTATTCTATCTTTTCATGTGACAACACTGAAGAAATGACACTTTGCTACAATGTAAAGTAGTGAGTGTACAGCTTGTATAACAGTGCAAATTTGCTGTCCCCTCAAAATAACTCAACATACAGCCATTAACCACTTCCCACAGGGAGGACGTCATATGACGTCCTGGACTTTGAGTGGTGATATCTGAATGATGCCTGCAGCTTTCCGGCCGGCGATTCCCTTCACCATAAGAATGATCATAGCGGCAGTTCAGCCGCTTGATCGTTCTTACAGGCAGCAGGAGGGGACATTCCCCCCCCCCCGTGCTTCTCTGGGCTCGCCTGTACGATGGGCGACCCGGAGAATGAATCCTTCAGCGCCAGAAGTTGATCAGAGAGCTGACTGGTGACCAGATGGTGTGACGTTATAATGTCACATCCGGGCCGGCTTTAGTAAACAAAGCCATGGACGCGGCTGGAAAGGCCGGGATCATTCATTTTTTTATGATCTCGGTCTTTCAAGCCTGGAGGTGAGATGTGGGGTCTTATTGACCTCACACCTCTCCATAAAGAAGACCCGTCACGCACTATTCCCATTAAAAGGGATGGTTACATTCCTTCTAATATGAATAAAAGTGATCATAACATTTTTTTTTAAAGAGACAGTGTAAAAATAAAAGAATAAGGTAAAGGTAAAATAAAAAACAGGATGCTCTCCATCCTGAAAGATCTGGAAGGGGGGGGGGGCCAGAATAGGAGGAGGGGGAACCAGAGGAGCACACGAAGGGGGGGACCGGAGGAGCACACAGAAAGGGACTGGAGGAGGACATGGGGGAAACCGGAGGAGCACAGAGGAGAACACAGAGGGGAGCCAGAGGAGGATACAGGGGACACTCAGGGACAATCGGTGTGGTGGTAGGGGCAGTTACAACCACAATCTCCCTGTGTGGCTTTCAATAAAGCAGGTAATAGCCACAGAGGGGAGAGGAGGAGAAGCAACTGTTGCTTTACTGAAAGCCACACAGGGAAATTGGTGATTGTAACTTTCCCTACCGCCACACTAATGACCCCTGAGTGTCCAGGTATCGGACTAGGCATCGGGAGCATTTGCAAGAGTACAAGTACTCCTGCAAATAATCAGTATCGGCACCCCAGTTCAGATGGTGTCAAGCGTGTGTGGCGGCAACCAGATGAGGAATACAAAGACAAGTGTGTCTTTTCTTACAGTCAAGCATGGTGGTGGGAGTGTCATGGTCTGGGGCTGCATGAGTGCTGCTGGCACTGGGGAGCTACAGTTCATTGAGGGAACCATGAATGCCAACATGTACTGTGACATACTGAAGCAGAGTATGATCCCCTTCATTCGGAGACTGGGCGACAAGGCAGTATTCCAACATAACGACCCCAAACACACCTCCAAGATGACCAGGCAGTGCTGAAAAATAATGGTGGCCACACAAAATATTGACCCTTTGGGCCCAATTTGGACATTTTCACTTAGGGGTGTACTCACTTTTACTGCCAGCGGTTTAGATATTAATGGCTGTGTGTTGGGTTATTTTGAGGGGATGGCAAATTTACACTGTTATACAAGCTGTACACTCACTACTTTACATTGTAGCAAAGTGTCATTTCTTCAGTGTTGTCACATGAAAAGATATAATAAAATATTTACAAAAATGTGAGGGGTGCACTCACTTTTGTGAGAGACTTATACCATACCTGGTCAATGCCCCTGGAAGCTGGAAATCACAGAGGTCGACACCACTAACCCAGTGATGTCCACCAGCTTCTGGGTCCCTTGCTGAGTGACCGGCCTGATGCACTGGGAACACATGAGGTTGGCTGCACAGCATGGGCACCAATTAGAGAATGCTTTGCATTTTCTGCATGAATGCAAATTGTTCCTTGATTGGATGAGGTGAAGAGGCGGTAGTGGTAATGTGAAAATATCTCTTAGGTTTCCCAGTAACACCTCAATCTAGAGCTGTTGCGCAATATATGAGCATGATGATTGTTTATTTTCTTGTATTACTGATTGTAAATAATTTTGCAGTTTACAGGGAACCACCATTGGACCGTCCGGGGCACAGGCTCTGGCAGAGACTTTGATGATCAATAAGAGTCTTACCACTCTTGAGTGAGTATGTTCAGGTCATTTTTAGAAGTAAATAACTAGGCACAATTTTACAATAAAAACATATGGGCATCAATACGATGACCCCACCCCCACCACATTGTTTGTTTGCCACTATTAGGCCTCATACACACGGGCGTTTTTTGACGCCAGCGTCTACTGACGTTTTTTTCTGCTCCCCATGTTAGTCAATGGCCACATAAAAAACGTCGGCGTTTTTGAGCTGTAGATGGCGTCGGCGTATCAGAGAACCCACGACCAGCGCGTTCCTTGGCTGCATCGACGTCAAAAAGCGCCGCGAGACGCCAACAGACGCCAACAAACGCCACCTAATATTGTACCAGCGTTTTCCGGTATTTTTTGACGCCGACGTTTTTAGGTTGAAAAATAGCAGAGGAATGATTTTTTTTTAAAAAACGTCTATTGACGCAGACGCTCACTAGCGCTCAAAAACGCCAATGCATAACGCCGAAAAACGTCGACTTTTTTTCCTTGACGTCGGGCCCGACGTTTTGTTTATTATTTTATATACGCCCGTGTGTATGAGGCCTTAGAGTCTCCGCTCCTTTGGAAAAGCTTTCCACAAGTTTTTGGAGTGTGTCTGTGGGATTTTGTGCTCATTTAGCCAAAACAGAGAGCTGGTTTACAATTGGCATCCCATTCAATCCAAATGTGATCTATAGTGTTGGAGTCAGGACTTTGTACAGGCCACTTGAGTTCCTTCACTAATCAAGCCAAGTCTTTGTAGAACTGGCTTTATATTGTACACTACAGCAAGGGTCTCCAAACTTTTTAAAAAAGGGCCAGTTTATTGTCCTTCAGACTTTAGGAGGGCCGGATTGTGGCCAGCGGGGGCAGAAAATGTCCTGGCATCAGAGAAAATAAATATGGCCTAAGGGTTGGTGCTCCATAGGAGGAGGAAAAGCGCCCCTATTTGTAGGAGGGAAAAGTATCCCATCATTGGTTTCGGTGGAAGAAATAGTGCCCCATTGTTGGTGTCAGTAGGAGGAATTATTCCTCCTCATAACAGTGGAAATATTAGTGCCCCAAGGGTCAGATAAATGCTAGCAAAGGGCCAATGTTTGCTGTTTGTGTTAAGAGGGTATTGTTAATACTATAGCACAGTCACCTAAACTCTTTACTTTGGACGGATTTCCACATACATTTACATTACAGTGTAAGTGTGATGGTAAGGAGTCCACAAATGTTTGCCCATATACGGGCCACAGTGCCCCATGCCACTTGCACTTTAACAGTTGATTGCACTATGACTTTACTAAAAACCTCCTTCTGATATACGTTAGGCTTGTATTGTTGTAGACAGAACTCTAACCTCACTGAGTACCTTCTGCTTTTGCGTTTCAAGCCATGGCATATAGGTGTAAGGTGTAAGTGTCTTCATTAACATGACTCCAAGAATAAAATATATGTTTTAACCCATCACTTTATAATCTTAATGATTGTTCTGTAAGTATGCGGTAACAACTAACGCTCAAATTGTGTCTGCTAACAGTCTGCGAGGGAATCACATCGGCCTTGTAGGAGCCAAAGCCTTGGCAGGGGCACTCAAAGTTAACTGCTCTTTGAAGATCCTCAAGTAAGTACCAACTGCCCTATGAACAGAGGGGACAAGCTGATCCATTGTAACTGAGCATCGTACAAAATTATGACACTTCATTCCTTCTAAAATTAAAGTTCAATGTTTTTTTTTTTTTTAAAGTTTACAAGTTTATCTACTATTTTGTTTCCTTTTTTTGTTTATTTTACCATTACACACCAAAAAGGGAAAGAGGGCACAGCCATATTTACCCATTACACATGCAGGTTTGCTTCCTGCGTTGTATTACTGCACAGTGTTTGCTCTTTAATATTTTTGTAAGGGCCCATTCACACCAGTGTGAAATAATAGAATGTATGTTGGTGCAATGCGGTGCCATTCTGTATGGCACTCCAACACATCTGCATTGCAGTGAAATACCATGCATTGCAGTGTGCTGGAGAAAATGGTTTATGCACAGTTTTGGTCGGTTTATTGTGTTAGGCACCCCAATCAAATGAATGGGCTACCTTAGAGTGGAACTTTAGACAGAAAATTAAGCCCTGCTAGATCACTTCAGGCTGGCCCCTTTTGCACGTATAGCTATGTAAAACATCAAAAATAAGTGTCTATACTGTGTAAAATCCAGTAATACACTGTCACACCCTGCTCTGCACATGCTCAGGTGTTCTCTATTTTTTGGCACTGTGCCAAAAATCAGCCACTAGAAGCAGATCTGCTGACAGCCTAAAGATTTACTGTTGCTCTGGGCTTCAGCAAAATGCCAGTCTCCGGCAAGAAGAAACAGGAGCAGTGCTGGAGGAGATTACAGCATACGCTCATTTTGGTGGCATAATTATTAATGTGGAATGTATATTCTTTGCTAAAGAACATTATTTTTTATGAAATTGTTGTGGGTAAAGTTCTGCTTTAATGCAACAAACCTGTGAATGGGATCTCATTGTGTTAGATATAATTAGCCACTAGATGGCATAGTTAGTATCGAAGAACAATCAGATGCTGAGATAAGTGATCAGCCAGTGGCGGCTGGTGGTTATTTGTTGGGGGGGGGGCAGCAAACAACCATCCCCCCCGCAGCACCTCAACCCCACCCCCCCTCGCTGTCTGCTGGTCCACCAGCACTTACTTCATCTAGGCGGCGGAGATTGGGCATCGGCGGGGATCGGGCACTGGCGACCACATCAGGCAGCGGCGGGGATCAGGGCATTGGCGGACATCAGGCTGTGGTGGGCATTGGGCAGTGGCTTCTATGTCTTCTCCTCCTAGCTTCTGCCATGTGTCTACTCTCCTCCTCCTAGGCATCCAATAGGGTCGCCTGTCCTTTCAGCCAATCAGGTGATGGGTATTAGACCCACTTCTCAATTGGCTGGGAGGAAGATCAGTGTTGCAACAGCGAATATTCATTTGCTGTTGCAACACGCCTGGGTGGGCTCCAGACGTAATGCTCTGCACCCTGAGCCCACCCTATTTGAAGCCTGTTAGCACCTCTGTCTCTAATCAGCAGCTTCAAAAAACACAACCCCGCCATAGGAATTCCTGAAAGGGGCCTGGCGCATGGATAAGGAGGTCGGCGGATGGGGGGGATGGTGCCCGTGCGCCCACAGTGGACACCCCTGTGATCAGCCAATGGGAGCACAATATTTACGTCACCACACACGTTACAATTTGACCATATATTCTTTGTACTATCCATTTTTGAGTTACCAAAAAACTATGCAGTAATTGATCTATGCCTTAGGGCAACACGGTAGCTAAGTGGTTAGCACTTCTGGTTGGCAGCACTAGGGTCATTCAAATCCTGACCACGGCACTACCTGCCTGATGTTTGCATGTTCTCCCTGTGCCTGCTTGGGTTTCCTTCCACACTCCAAAGACATGCTGGTAGGGTAAACTAGTATGTATGAATGTGAGTTAGGGACCTTAGAGTGTAAGCTCGAGGGCAGGGACTGATGTAATGTGACAATATATAAATTGTCAGGGCTAAATAAGTACCTGTAAAAATAAATTGGGTATATCTAAAGGAGACTGTACAATTAGATTGTCCATATTTGAGAAGCAGCAGTAAAGCACAACTACTGGAGCAGGAGGAAGAACCTGTACTGTATATGTAATGAGCAATAGCTGGCCACCTGTGCGTGTATATAATATATATATATATATATATATATATATACACAGTCCCTGACAAAAGTCTTGTCGCTTGTGTACAAATTGACCTGAAGTGCCGCTGAAATATATTTCTAATCAAGATTTTTTTACAAGAAATGGTTCATTTTAATCCCAATAGCTTTTGTAATAATGTTTCAGTGCAAAACGAAACTGTCAAAAAGTATTCTAATATTCACAGCTTGGTAAAGCCCATTGAGTCAATTTTTGCAAAGACTTAAGTGTTGTCGCCTTGTCATATGAGCTTTACCTGTGACTAATAATGGATCAATTAGGTCTCAGGTGTGTATAAAAAGAACCCCAGTACACTAGACCTTCACATCAACTGCAACTAGACCTCTGCAAACATGCCTAAGATTCACCCTGAGACTAAAGTTTTGATTATCAAGAGGCTGAAGAGCAGATCCACTGCTGATGTGTAGACACCTTCAATGTGTCTCAGCGTCAAGTACAGAGGATAAAAAAAAGATTTGAAGAGACTGGAGACGTTTTTGACAAGCCCAGGTCAGGCAGACCCCGCAAGACAACTGCTCGAGAGGACCGTTTGTTGGCTCGAAAATCCAAGGCCAGCCCATTTTCCACTGCAGCAGAGCTCCACGAGACCTGGTCACCTGAAGTCCCTGTGTCAACCAGAACAGTTTGTCGGATTCTGTCTCAAAATGGCCTCCATGGTCAAATCAGTGCCCAGAAACCAGCACTAAACAAAAGACAATTGAAAAACCGTGTGGCCTTTGCCAAGGCCCACAGTCTGCTAAAAGGATGGACGCTGGAAAAGTGGCAGAAGGTGGATTTTTCAGATGAATCTTCTGTTGAATTACACCACAGTCGCCACAAATATTGCAGGAGACCTACTGGAGCCCGCATGGATCCGAGATTCACCCGGTGAAGTTTGGTGTCGGAAAAATCATGGTCTGGGGTTACATCCAGTATGGGGGTGTGCGAGAGATCTGCAGGGTGGAAGGCAACATCAATAGTCTAAAATACCAAGAAATCTTAGCTATCTCTTATATTCCCAACCACAAAAGAGGCCAAATTCTGCAGCAGGATGGTGCTCCATCGCATACTTCCATCTCCACATCAAAGTTCCTCAAGGCAAAGAAGATCAAGATGCTCCAGGATTTGCCAGCCCAGTCACCAGACATGAACATCATTGAGCATATGTGGGGTAGGATGAAAGAGGAAGCATGGAAGACGAAACCAAAGAATATTGATGAACTCTGGGAGGCATGCAAGACTGCTTTCATTGCTATTCCCGATGACTTCATCAATAAATTGTATGAATCCTTGCCAAACCACATGGATGCAGTCCTTCAAGCTCATGGAAGTCATACAAGATATTACATTTGGATCTCACAGCACCACTACTTAATTTGCTGACATATTTTTGTATTTGCAGTAAATTTGTTCAATTCCTGTACAGGCGACAAAACTTTTGTCTTGCCAAAATTTGAACTTTCTGTCTTGATTAACCCCTCCAGGTCCGCGCTATTGCCGAAATACGGCTCCAGCGCGGACCTGAAATGCCGGGAGGACGTCCATGGACGTCCTCCACTGCGCATGCTCCCGCGCGCCCCCTGGAGGCGGCGGCGGCGTGCGCGCCGTACGCTGCGCGAGCGTGCCCGCGGGTCGGGCGGACTCGATGTCCGCCCGAGACCCGCGATCACTTTCAGTAGCCTCAGAACGGGGAACCGCCGTTGTAAACACGGCGGTTCCCCGTTCTTTGACAGGGGATCAGTTAGATCTGTTATGTCCCGACCAGCCCTGCACCCCCACAGTTAGAACACACCCAGGGAACATATTTAACCCCTACACTGCCCCCTGCTGGTTAACCCCTTCACTGCCAATGACATTTATACAGTAATCAGTGGACATTTAAATTTCTGATCGCTGTATAAATGTCATTGGTCCCAAAAATGTGTAAAAAATGTCCGACATTTCCGCCCCAATATCGCAGTCCCGATAAAAATCGCAGATCGCCGCCATTACTAGTAAAAAAAAATAATAATAATAAAAACGCCATAAATCAATTCCCAGTTTGTAGACGCGATAACTTTTGCGCAAACCAATCAATATGCGCCGACTGCGATTTTTTTTTCTCCCAAAAATATGTAGAAGAATATATGTCGGCCAAAACCGATGAATAATTTTTTTAATGTATTTGTACTTTAGCAAAAAGTAAAAAATATTGTCCTTTTTTGCAAAATTGTCGCTCATTTTTTGTTTATAGCGGCGATCAGAAATGACGCAGAGGGGATCAAATACCAACAAAAGAAAGCTCTATTTGTGGGAAAAAAAGGACGCAAATTTTATTTGGGTACAACGTCGCACGACCGCGCAATTGTCATTCAAAATGCGACAGCGCTGAAAGCCAAAAATTGGTCTAGGCAGGAGGGGGGTTTAAGTGCCCAGTAAGGAAGTGGTTAAATGATACATTTTTTTTCACTAAAACTAATTTATCTCAGTGCATTAAACATCATTTGGGAGGGTTTTAGCTATTTCTAACACCAATTGATTAATTAAAAGTCAGGCTAATAGCAGGTGTTTCTACAAAATAGATAAGCGACCAGACTTTTGTCAGGGACTGTATATATATATACATACAGGGCTCAAAATCTCAAGTCCTGAGCTATTAGCCATGCCTTAAGGGTTACTCGCCACCAGTTGCCCCACCCAACCCCTACCATGCCCCGCCCCTATACACGCCCTCATAAATTCTCATGAATTGGCACTTAAATGTTTTATGCAGAATTAAGTTACACAAATAAATATAAACAACTCTATCAGTGCCCACCATTGCAGCCTCACCTGTGCCCACCATTGTAACCTCACCTGTGCCCACGATTGCAGCCTCACCTGTGCCCACGATTGTAGCCTCACCTGTGCCCACGATTGTAGCCTCACCTGTGCCCACGATTGTAGCCTCACCTGTGCCCACCATTGTAGCCTCACCTGTGCCCACGATTGCACCCTCACCTGTGCCCACGATTGTAGCCTCACCTGTGCCCACCATTGTAGCCCCAACTGTGCCCACCATTGCAGCCTCACTAGTGTCCATCATTCAACCTCAGACATCTTAGCCTGCAAAAACTAATTTCAGGGAGGTGGTGCTTTGCGCCTGTGCCAACCAACCCCCCCCCCCAGGACACCGACCCCCCCCAATTAAATGCAGCCTTACCAGTGCAAATGAAATGCAGCCACATCAATGCCCATTAACACAGCCTGATTAGTGCCCATTAGTGCAGCCACACCAGTGCCCATTAATGCCCCCCCCCCCAGTACCTGGTCTGGGCAGCTTCTTCTTCCTAGGTCCCGGGTGCAGTGCTGGTCGGTTCTACTGGAGCTGGGGGCAGGGTGAGCAGACAGGAACTCCCAATCCTGTAAAACAATAAACGAATCCCCTGCTGTGCAGCTGCGTATATAAAAAAGAGCATCTCTGGGGCTCCTCTGTGTTCAGTGGGTGTCGTGATAGGTGACAGTCAGTGGACTATTTTATCACTTTCGGCTTTGGAAGATTGATCCGCAGCGCGCTCCGGCCGGCCAGTGTACTGATATAGCACAGGCCGGCCTTCAACTGTGTAGCGCGTGATGTTGGTTACTCCATAGCCGAAAGTGAGAAAATAGTCCATTGACTGTCACCTGTCACACGGCACCCGCTGAACACAGAGGAGACTCTGAGATGATTTTTTTATATACACAGCGGGGGATTAGTTCATTATTCCTCCATGCTCTATTGCACTGGGAGAGCTGCTCCCATTCATCCCGCCTGCCGGTGGTTCTCGTCCCCCCGCTCCCCCTCGCCACCAGGCAGCCCAGCTTCTCACCAGCCTTCACAAAATGCAAGTAGGCGAGTGCAGAATTTGAGGGATATATATATTTATTATCTCACAAAAGTGAGTACACCCCTCACATTTTTTCAAATATTTTATTCAATCTTTTCATGTGACAACACTGAAGAAATTACACTTTGTTACAATGTAAAGTAGTGAGTGTACAGCTTGTATAACAGTGTAAATTTTCTGTCCCCTCAAAATAACTCTACACACAGTGATTAATGTCTAAACTGCTGGCAACAAAAGTGAGTACACCCCTAAGTGAAAATTTTCCCTCCCCGGTGTCATGTGACTCGTTAGTGTTACAAGGTCTCAGGTGTGAATGGGGAGCAGGTGTGTTAAATTTGGTGTTATCGCTCTCACTCTCTCATACTGGAAATTTAACATGGCACCTCATGTCAAAGAACTCTCTGAGGATCTGAAAAAAAGAATTGTTGCTCTACATAAAGATGGCCTAGGCTATAAGAAGATTGCCAAGACCCTGAAACTGAGCTGCAGCACAGTGGTCAAGACCATACATCGGTTTAACAGGACAGGTTCCACTCAGAACAAAGAAGTTGAGTGCACATGCTCTGCGTCATATCCAGAGGTTGTCTTTGGGAAATAGACGTATGAGTGCTGCCAGCATTGCTGCAGAGGTTAAAGGGGTGGGGGGTCAGTGCTCAGACCATACGCTGCAGACTGCATCAAATTGGTCTGCATGGCTGTCATGCCAGAAGGAAGCCTCTTCTAAAAGATGATGCACAAGGCCTGCAAACAGTTTGCTGAAGACAAACAGACTAAGGACATGGATTACTGGAACCATGTCCTGTGGTCTGATGAGACCAAGGTAAACTTATTTTCTGGAGCTCATCATTTCATCCTACGTATGGGTCAGGTCCTCCCCTCTGACCCCCATAAGACAACCCACTAAATGAATAAATGGAGGGCCTCCCTATACCCATATGTTCCTTTTTTTATCTGTACTAGCTATAGATAAGCTATGTACTTTGCTGAATATTATTGTGATCCTGCCTTTTTTCTGTCTTGAACAAGCTTTTTTATACTTGTCCCACTTCTGGCATAGTTGAGTTTGTTTCAATAAGCACCTGGTACTAATGTCAGGTCTGAGATTCTACTGTGTCGGCCACCCTTTAGCTGTGGTTAACCCCTTAGAGGGTTATTGCCAGACAAACTAATTCCAATTGCAAAAAATTTGTTTTGAACTGCTTTATGAAGCGGCAGGGCTATTATTTGAAGTAGATGAGTAACTTTTGATATATTACATTTCCAAATGACTCTTGCTTAGTATCCTGTTTATCAGAAATAAGTGAGGTCAAGAAGTCCTTGTGCAGTAAGACTATGTATGGTTACCTTGTCTTTCTGCCAGCTTGCTGCAAAGCCATTTGCTTACAGGTGATACTCGAAAAATTTGAATATTGTGCAAAAGTTCATTTATTTCAGTAATGCAACTTAAAAGGTGAAACTAATATATGACATAGACTCATTACATGCAAAGCAAGATAGTTCAAGCTGTGATTTGTCATAATTGTGATGATTATGGCTTACAGCTCATGAAAACCCCAAATCCACAATCTCAGAAAATTAGAATATTGTGAAAAGGTGCAATATTCTAGGCTCAAAGTGTCCCACTATAATCATCTAATTAAGCCATAACACCTGCAAAGGGTTCCTGATTCTTTAAATGGTCTTTCAGTCTGGTTCAGTAGGAATCACAATCATGGGAAAGACTGCTGACCTGACAGTTGTGCAGAAATCCATAATTGACACCCTCCATAAGGAGGGAAAGCCTCAAAAAGTAATTGCAAAAGAAGTTGGATGTTCCCAAAGTGCTGTAGAAAGTTATGTGGAAGGGAAAAGTGTGGAAGGAAAAGGTGCACAAGCAGCAGGGATGACCGCAGCCTGGAGAGGATTGTCAGGGAAAGGCCATTCAAAGGTGTTGGGGACATTCACAAGGAGTGGACTGAGGCTGAAGTCAGTGCATCAAGAGCCACCACACACAGACGGATCCTGGACATGGGCTTCAAATGTCGTATTCCTCTTGTCAAGCCGCTCCTGAACAACAAACGTCAGAAGCGTCTTACCTGGGCTAAAGAAAAACAGACCTGGTCTGTAACTCAGTGGTCCAAAGTCCTCTTTTCTGATGAGAGCAAATTTTGCATCTCATTTGGAAACCAAGGACCAGAGTATGTAGGAAGAATGGAGAGGCACACACTACAAGATGCTTGAAGTCCAGTGTGAAGTTTCCACAGTCTGTGTTGATTTGGGGAGCCATGTCATCTGCTGGTGTTGGTCCACTGTGCTTCATTAAATCCAGGGTCAACGCAGCCGTCTACCAGGAGATTTTGGAGCACTTGATGCTTCCTTCCGCAGACAAGCTCTATGGGGATGCTGACTTGATTTTCCAGCAGGACTTGGCACCTTCCCACACTGCCAAAAGCACCAAAACCTGGTTCAATGACCGTGGGATTACTGTGCTTGATTGGCCAGCAAACTCGCCTCACCTGAACCCCATAGAGAATCTATGGGGCATTGCCAAGGGAAAGATGAGAGACATGAGACCCAACAATGCAGAAGAGCTGAAGGCCGCTATTGAAGCATCCTGGTCTTCCATAACACCTCAGCAGTGCCACAGGCTGATAGCTTCCATGCCACGTCGCATTGAGGCAGTAATTGCTGCAAAAAGGGGCCCAAACCAAGTACTGAGTACATATGCATGTTTATACTTTTCAGAGGTCTGATATTGTTCTATGTACAATCCTTGTTTTATTGATAGCATGTAATATTCTAATTTTCTGAGATTGTGGATTTGGGGTTTTCATGAGCTGTAAGCCATAATCATCACAATTATGACAAATCATGGCTTGAACTATCTTGCTTTGCATGTAATGAGTCCATCTCATATATTAGTTTCACCTTTTAAGTTGCATTACTGAAATATATGAACTTTTGCACGATATTCTAATTTTTCGAGTATCACCTGTATATTGCTAAGCCATGAGCATCAACTCTTCCTGGTAGCCAGCCATTGCTAAGGAGGTAAGGGGCACCATTCAAGTAAGTTTTCTTTCAGGTGTATGAGAAATTAACTATGGGCTTTTTACCATTTAGTCCCTCCAGTTAGCAGGCATCAAGCATGGCCTTAAGCTGGTCCTGTGCCACTCATGCCTTGGCAGGCAAAGCACTGTATGTTTCTTGACGACACCTATATATCTTGGGTTACGTTTCCACTGGTGTGATTCCAAAGTCGCATCAAAGTGGTGCAGGCACCTTTTCAAAGTCGCATAGATGGGAATGGGTGCCATTGAGATCAATGGATTGTGACTTGAAATACGACATTTTGTCCAAGGTCACATGACAAGTAGGACTAGTGGAAACAGAGCCTAAAGGCGTTGTTTTCATTCACACTGTGGGAAAATCAACTCTCTCCAGACTCTTCCAAGAGAGGATACACATGAATGTGATGTATGAAGCAGGTTGGTTCAAGCAGACAAGGATAAGGATGGCAACACATAACAGGCTGTCACATTTGTTTAAGGACATGGTCTATACACTCTAGAGGCGTGTTTCCAATCACTCTGTGAAAGGGTTACCTGTTCCGACACTGAACAGTCTCCAAGCCTTTTTACCAAGCAAACCAATCCTATTCAGGTGCTTACTAATAGTGATTAAGGATTAACATGACTGCAAGAATACTGCTTTGTTCAAGGAACCAAGGATAAAGACGACTTTCAGCTAACAGATTGTGACTTTCATTAAGCCTGTGGTCAATACACTCTAAGGAATGTGTCCACTGGCCTAATGAGGGGTTGCCTATTCTGGCAATCTCAAGGGCTTCCCAGGCAAACGATCAGTTTCAATCTCATCAAAGAGAAGATACGAATGAACATGACTATGAATCCTGCTGCTTCAAGTAGTCAAGGACAAAGATATCAACACCGAATAGGTTGTCACATGCATTAAACATGTGAGCAATACACTCTAAAGAAGTGGTTTCCACTCACACTGTGGGCAAATGAACTCTTTCTAGACTCTTACAAGAGAAGATGCAGATGGAATAGAACTGTGAGAATCCTGTTGGTTGACGCAAGCAAAGACAAGATGATGACTCCTAACAGGTTGTCACATTCAGTAAACATGTAAATACACTCTAAATGAGTTGTTTCCACTCACCCGGGAAGGGACCGGGTCCAGGAAATTGGCACAAGTCTCCTACTTAGCCTGAATAAACTTTGGGCTGTCCATCCTGTTCCATTGGGATGTGGTCCCTGTGCTCACATGCTAAATGCATCATCTATCAGGGAGCCCCTCTGCTGGTCTCTGGGGCGGCATATGAGTATAAATCACTCTCAATGTAGAAGCAGTGCAATATCATGGCTGGAGTGGACATTTTCCTTATTACTGTTTTACGGAGCTTCTGTATGAAGGAAGCACTGCACTCCTGCTTAATAGTCATTGAACAAGCTGAATGTTTTTGCTTGCCTTCTTTTTCTGCAGGAAAGCAAATGCCAACCCCGAATAAAGACCAGTGCTACTAAATAAGGTAGGGGACCATACTCATCTGCTTCCCAGGAAAGGCAGCCCTCTTCAGGCTCTGACAAGATGTGCATGACTTTATGAATCCTGCTTTGCTCAGACAGTTGGGGATTAAGATGATGATAGACAATTGTCACAATTCATTAAGCATGAGATCAAGACACTCTAAAGCCTCGTACACACAGGACGACGATCGTATACAACAGGTCGTATGCACGACCGTTGTATGCGAAATCGATCGTTCGTATGTGCGATTAGAACAGCCGGCATACGACGGTCGTACAAGGGGAGTTGTATGAGCAGACTAGAAAACTTGGTCGTACCAACAAGCGGTCATACGACCGTTGTATCGTGTGTACAGAGAAGTCGGTACAACAAGTTGTATTGTGCAAAACACGCATGCTCCGCAGTCAGGAACGGCTGGATGCTAATTACATGCACCTGAACGTTCTTTCTGTGGTCGTACGATCGTGTAGTGCAGTCAGTATGCAATTTACATTATCCAACATACGATTTGAGACGATTGTACGTACGATCGTCGTCCCGTGTGTACGAGGCATAAAAGAGCTGTTTGGACTTGCCTTGTGCAAGGGTCATCTATTCTGGCAAGGTCCAGTTTTCCTTCCGAAGCCAGTAATGGACTCAATAGCTTTCCCAGGCTGACCAACCTTCAGACTCTTCCAAAGAAGAATATATGTAGGAGGATGACCTATGTCTGCTTTTTAATTTCTCCTTTCTAAGGCTGATGAGATGCATTTTAGATGGAAAACAGTGGAAATAAGTTAGGGGGCTTCTGAATCATCGGATGAGGGCCCTGGAGATGCTATAGAGCTTTGGTTGGTTGCTCATCTTCAGCAAGAGCCAGCTAGTTCCCTCACAGAGGTTGTTTTTGGGTGTCTCAAACGACAGTGGGGAAAGTATCCCTTCCACAGAAGAAGATGCTCCTCTTGATCTTGATGGTCCGGCTCTGAAGACAAGTCATTTGATATCAACAAGGCATTGTATGAGGATATTGATGAATGCAGCAGTCCCCACAGTGGCCTGGGCTCGATGGCATCTCAAACACTTTAAGCTTGCTTTACTCCAACAGTGGGTCAAGCTCACTGTAAGAACCAGTTTGCTCAAGGAAGCTTGAAGGGAGCGATTCCTTGTTCTAGAGTTGATGGCGGCACAGGAGGCATTACTGATCTTTGCACCACTATTTCAAGACCAACGTGAGGATTCAGACAGTAGCATGTGTCGAATCAGGGAGGAAAGCAGCCCTAGGTAGATTGCGTCACACATCTTTTGGTTGCCGGAGTGCAATCTGTTGTCCCTGTCAGTCTCTTACCTTCCCAGGGTGGAGAATATGTGAGCAGACACTTTTTGAGCACACGCTTTCTGGATCTAAACAAATGGATGTTTCCTATAACGGTTTGCTCAGTGGGGCACCCTGCAAGTGGATTTATTGGCATCTCCTGTCAGTGCTCAGCTGGTAGTGTTCTTCTCCTGGTTCTTCCATCCGAGTGCCAGGGGTCATGATGCTCTGTCCCAGCGCTGGATTTTCCGGCCTGTATACGATTTTTTCTCAAACTTCCCTAATCCTGAACATGATCCGTTCATGGTTTCCACTATTAAGGCAGTTGATAGCTCTACTGATGACACTTCAGAGATCTTTGGTACTCGGAC
>BLSH010507548.1:328882-344596 GCA_018402905.1 Glandirana rugosa
ATTAGTGGGGAACACGTAATCGTAATGACGAGACACACGGTTGTCCTCTACCCTTTATAGATGGAGACTGGTCAAGACGGTAGTTACTTCACGATGGTATGAAGAAAGTGACACGGTCGAGACGGTATTCTCACACACACACACACACATATATATGTCACGGAACGCTTTCATAAGCCGGGGGAACTTGAAACGCTGGAAAACGGTGTAAAGTAATTTTGCACGCCCAATTTTTCAGTTTTTTATTTGTTAAAAAAGTTTGAAATATCCAATTAATTTCGTTCCACTTCATGATTGTGTCCCACTTGTTGATTCTTCACAAAAAATTACAGTTTTATATCTTTATGTTTGAAGCCTGAAATGTGGCAAAAGGTCGCAAAGTTCAAGGGGGCCGAATACTTTCGCAAGGCACTGTATATATACACACACACACACACACTCTTATGGCAGAGCTGGCACAGTGAAAGAAGTATGGTAGCACTTCATTGATGGCAGAACTGGTCAGAGGTAGATATTTCCCATCTCCTGTTGGCACACAGAGCAGTAATGCTAATGCACAAGGGGTGATTAGGGTGTGCCCAGGCACATCCGGCACACCCCCTGTGCACGTCTAGGCTTGCAGGTAAGAAAAAAAAAAAACGTCAAGTGGTTTACAACCCCTTTAATACAATAGGTGGATTCATGTTGAAGATACACATATGGGTCCAAAAATGCTTACAAAAAAAGAATCACCATTCTGTGTACAGAGTGTGGCTGTAAACATGCCGTACACTGGGCCCTACATTAGATACAGGATTCTAGTCTACAAGCTGATCTGCTGGGTGCATTTTCTGCACTTGTATCTGCAGCTGCTTGCCTGCTGGAGCATGTGGCCAGAAAAACTCAGACAGACAATCTAAAGCTGCTTTCAAACAGGTTGTTACCAGACATGCTTGAATGACTCGGCTATCGAGGAAAATATCCTTTTGCAAATACCCAGGTTACAAACCAGGTGAGTTTGTGCTTAAGAGGGAGTCTAGCGCTCAGGAGACACCATAGTGATCAGAGATCAGCCTGGTAAATCCATCTTGGCTGTAAACAGCCAGATGTTATGTATTCTCTGCCGGCAACCTCAGTGCTGGTGTTTAGTCCATGTTACTGCTTCCATGGACTAATCTGTAATTAATCAGCTTTTTTTGTTTTAAGCACCACCTGATCTGGGAGTTTTTGTTTGTCTTACCCATACTGATTTTTATATTCTATAAGTGCCTCTTATAATAGTTAATGTGACTATGGGATTTTTGCTATACAGTTTGCAGGGGAATAACATTGGACCTTCTGGTGCCAAGGTGATAGTGGAAACCCTGAAGAGTGACGCTCCGAACTGCACGGTGACCATATGAAGGACCGGAGGACAGCGCAGTGCTTGTAAAGGACAAGGTTAGCCACTGCAGTAAAATGAGAGCAGTGCAATTCAAAGACATGAGGATATGAACTGTTATGATTAAAAAGCCAGTCTGTGGTATTATAACGTTTGTTTTTCAATCTATTAAGTGCAATACTCAGCAAATCCATATTTTGTCCACATCTCCTATCTGCAAGCACAAGTGGGGAGCTCACAAAAGTGGCACAGCGCTACTGGCTATGGACTTTAGTTGTTTCTCATGATTGCAGCTAACTGTAGGTATGACCGCTCCAGAATATTCTACGTCAGCCTTGGAAACTCCTTGCTTCCTGTTGTATCAATGACAGGTAATAAAGCAAAATATGGTATCAAATAAAAACAGAAATGTGTAAGTCCTCCCTACGCTATCCAACAAACAAAAAAAATCTGGAGTGGAATGGGCCTTAAAGTAAAATTCCAGTCAAATTCCGCCTAAGCCTAAACCTACTCCCACCTCCATTCTAAGTCTATTCTATCTACCAGATAAAAGAAAAGATACTTACCTATTCTGAAGCTGCTCCAGTCCGGTCACTTGATAGGGTAACAATGCTTCAGTGTAGAGGAGGGACAGCCGGACAACAGATGCCCCATAGTAACTCTATGGGTGACATCAGGCTCCTCAGCTGTTGTCGCTTCTCTTCTACACTGAAGCTGGCACTAGAGAGATCATTTGACCGGACCATAGCGACTTCAGAATAGGCATCTTTCCTTTTACAGGGTAGATAGAATTGTCTAAGAAAGGAAGGGTAGGTTTTGGATTAGTTAGAACTTGACTGGAATTCCACTTTAAGGCTGGATTCACACCAGTCCGGTGCGAATTCCAGCCTGTCTGCTGCAGAGAAGGAGCGGAGCCGTGGTTCGGCGGATTCTTTCCGTTTTCACAGCGCAGCAATGCAGAGTGCGAATGCACCGCACTTATGTGAACTGGACACCTTGAAAACAATGTGTTTTCAAGTGTCCTGCGAATTGGATGCGGTTTAAGCCGCATCCAATTCGCATAGGTGTGAACCCAGCCTAAATGTTTAATTCTAACATCGCAATTTAATGCAAATGACCTATAAATGTGTATTCAAAAAAATGTTAAATAAAACTGACCAAAAACTATTTCTGTTTTCCTTTAAGTGCCAGTCATAAATAAAGTTCAGGTCCTAAAGGCTTATGTTACCTTGCTAAAACAAATCAAGTGCAAAAACTCAATGTATAGCAGCTTATCAGTCCTTAGATGTTGTGGGTGCATTTGTTTCTACTTTATTTTCACCTGGTGATCCTGCCAGTAACACATTTCTTGTCCAAGCGTGACGATGCTCACTCAACCTACTAGATGTTGTCACCCTAAGGCAGGACTACAGAACACCTTTCCCTCTTTTCTGCTTTCTAACATAAGGAGATATGCTTTATAGCCCTCAAACATACTGTAGCTACAAACTCGGTGGGGTGGATTACTAAAGGCAAATAGACTGTGCACTTTGCAAGTGCAGTTGAACTAATTTTCCCCAGAGCGTAGCGAGTGTGGTGAAACCCTGCTGATTTCCATCATCCAATCATGTGAAAGAAAAAATGCTGGTTATTTTCCTTGCATCTGATTGGGTATTTTTTACAAAGTGAAGCTTCACCGCATTCACTACGCTCTGGGGAAAATTAGTGCAACTGCACTTGCAAAGTGCACAGCCTATTTGCCTTTAGTAAATCTACCCTTGCCTCTGATAACACTCAGCACCATCAGAGAAAGCAGGAAGTTATTAGCTGACAAGAATTCTGGCAGGATCAATAGATATAAATTTACACTTATAAACATATATAACAAAAGGCTTCCAGTCGTATGTTTAACAGATGAAAAGTGGGCAAATACGAGAACTTCATTGTTCGGGTTTACACACACTTTAAAAAGAGTATTTAATATTATAACTGATATGTGTATATGAAAAGATCACAAATTATATTTATTGTAAAAAAAATAATTAGGTAATTAACAAAACTGCTACACTTTAATAAAGATGGATTTACATAAAGGGGGAGCTGAAGACTTTGGAGTTGGACAGGAAAATTACCCTCAGCAGGCAGATTGCAGCAGTCATTTGCCCAGGCGGGTCAGAAAAGAACTGCCTGGCTACTAGAGTCACGTCAATGCATTCCTTCTGACTTTTGTACAAGAGACCCACTGCTGTCTGTAGCACACAAGATCCGGGGGACATAAGAATAAAGTGTGCCTATCAACTCTAATCCGTGGAGTCCGCCATTTTGTTGGCCTGGCTAAGATTAGAAAAGGAGGAAAATTACTTCTTAGGTCCTATTGCTGGGGTGTTAGTTATAATAAATTGGTACTGCATTTCAAATCATTAGAAAGTAATTGTCCTGCCTTAGGCCCTTTTAACATTAATGTGACTTGTCCTGCGACTTGGTCGCATGACAAGTTGTTCCCCATGATTTCCAATGAGTACAATTCATATCTGTACGACTTCAAGTCGTGCCGACTTCAAAGTAGTCCCTGCATTACTTTGGTCCGACTTTGATGCAACTTGAGGTCCATAGAGTTCAATGTTAAACCCTCAAAGTTGCATGCACATCGCACCTGAATAATATAGATGTGATTTCTGTAGGACTTTGTAACATGTTTTCATTGTGCCAAAGTTGCAACAAAGTCGGACCAAAGTTGTACAGATCCCAAACTGCGGTAAAATCGCGTCCCACAAGTGTTAAAGGCTCCTAACAGTAGACACTATAACATGCCAATGTTTTATGTGCCCCCCGAAGTAGTTTTATTTCATTACTGGGGCTTGATTTTCATGGACTTTGTGACTAAACCTTCCAAATTTCATCAACTTGTTTATCCTAGTGAGCATCTTTGTGGTGGTTTTTCTTAGACAAGACCATTAAACAGCTCTGCACACTTATTAGGCCTCATACACACGGACGTTTTTACAGCTGCGTTTTTCATAACCCCTGTGTGTATGTAGCCTTAGGCTCACTATGACATAACTAAGGGGTGGAGGAATGGAGGAACATTTGGTTCTCCTCCTAATTCACCATCATGTGCCACTGATCCACCAATCATGATCCAAAGTCACACCACACAATTTCCCAGAAGCCTTCTGGCAGCCAAACATCTACAGCTGCGGCTTTCATGATTATAGCAGCCTCCCGGGGAATAGATTAGAGAGGAGTTGCACATAGGACAGAATGCTCTAATATTAGGTTACATGCAGTCTGTTCATTCTTAGTTTATTCCCTTTTCTGTACACTTCAGCAAAATGCAACAAATGCTGTGAAGAAGAGAAAATGAAAACGATTTATTGTCAGGACTCACAAATGCTCCCTATTCACTCCTAACATTATACAGACCCCCAATATTGGATCAAATCATAAGTTAAACTATTGCAATGTCACAATCCCTCTAACTAGGAAACAATTTCTGCACCAGTGGCTTAATAGATGAGTGATGACTGATACCTCTAACAAGTATTCATGTAGAATATCAGCAGAAATTTGAATATATAAACACACTTCTTAATTTGTAAGTGGATATACACACACATTTAGGGACTGCTGCAGGGACGGCCATCTCTAGAAATCATCGTTATGCTCTACAAATGACTTGGTTTGTTGTGCTCTTCTGCTGGGTCTGCCCAGCTCTCTTCTTGGTCCCATTGTCCTAATGAGCTCATCCTCTTCGTCTTCCTCCTCTTCATCATCATCTTCATCATCATCGACATCCATCTCACTGTCATCCAGGCCATCCTGAGAGAAGATATGATCAATGTTAGAAAAGGGAACATAGGCACACCAAACAGAAAATTTCCCATGATGCAAAGGATTGACCTAAATCTACAACTACTATGGTTCTGGGAGATTCCAGGCTGGGAATGTGGGATGCAGACTGAGGCTACGGCTACACAGGGTGAGGGTCTTGCACAATCTAGAATAACGTGAGGGAGAAAAAACATCAACTGGCCACAACATTCAAACGGCTCTACAGGTTAGCAAATCAGAGCTGGTATTTCATTGGTAGCACCACAGACATTTTACCCATCTTGTTACAGGCAGCTTTATGGTTTGCTTATAACTGTTGTGCAGAGAGGGACTATGGGAGGAACTATTCAGAGGAGCGTGTACCAACCTGCTTGTTTTCACTGATGGCATCAGGGTTATGTACCATGGCAGGACTGGGTTCCGCCTCCACATACTGATATTGCGGAAATAAAAGCAAAACCAGCTATTGAGAGACAACGATCATTTGAAGCCCACATTCACCTTTCTTCCATGTTCTGCCTGTCCCAGCCTTGTCCCTCCCTCTCCAGGCTGAGGTACTTACACCAGATGACTTAAAAACAATGCATTTGATGGTTTATTTAAGAATACCTAATTGTATTCATTTGTGTCTTTAATATCAACCTGGAATGCAGTTCTTTTGGGTCAGTCCAACTCAAACTGGTATTTCAGTGTTTGGTATATCCTGGTATGTTAAAACACCTTTAACTTTAGCAAGGGTCTGTGTTGGCCTTTGTTCACTTCAAGAGGGTTCCGCATTCCAATACAAGTCTATCAAAGTGGGAAACTCAGTAAAAGCAGGTCAGAAGGAGGTCACCTGCAAGTCAAATGCTCCTTGTCAACGATCTGGAAATTCTGATGGCCAGAGCTTTGTCAGCAATTTTGCACATAGCCAGTATAAGGGGGCCCAGTCTCCACAGTGGAATGGTATTTACAGTCAGGTCCATAAATATTGGGACATCGACACAATTCTAATCTTTTTGGCTCTATACACCACCACAATGTATTTGAAATGAAACGAATGAGATGTGCTTTAACTGCAGACTTTCAGCTTTAATTTGAGGGTATTTACATCCAAATCAGGTGAACGGTGTAGGAATTACATCAGTTTGTATATGTGCCTCCCACTTTTTAAGGGACCAAAAGTAATGGGACAATTGGCTGCTCAGCTGTTCCATGGCCAAGTGTGTGTTATTCCCTCATTATCCCATTTACAAGGAGCAGATAAAAGGTCCAGAGTTAATTTCAAGTGTGCTATCTGCATTTGGAATCTGTTGCTGTCAACTCTCAATATGAGATCCAAAGAGCTGTCACTATCAGTGAAGCAAGCCATCATTAGGCTGAAAAAACAAAACAAACCCATCAGAGAAATAGCAAAAACATTAGGTGTGGCCAAATCAACTGCGTGGAACATCCTTAAAAAGAAAGAGCGCACTGGGGAGCTCAGCAACACCAAAAGACCCGGAAAACCACGGAAAACAACTGTGGTGGATGACCGAAGAATTCTTTCCCTGGTGAAGAAAACACCCTTCACAACAGTTGGCCAGATCAAGAACACTCTCCAGGAGGTAGGTGTATGTGTGTCAAAGTCAACAATCAAGAGAAGACTTCACCAGAGTGAATCCAGAGGGTTCACCACAAGATGTAAACCATTATTAGTGAGCCTCAAAAACAGGAAGGCCAGATTAGAGTTTGCCAAACAACATCTAAAAAAGCCTTCACAGTTCTGGAACAACATCCTATGGACAGATGAGACCAAGATCAACTTGTACCAGAGTGATGGGAAGAGAAGAGTATGGAGAAGGAAAGGAACTGCTCATGATCCAAAGCATACCACCTTATCAGTGAAGCATGGTGGTGGTAGTGTCATGGTGTGGGCATGTATGGCTGCCAATGGAACTGGTTCTCTTGTATTTATTGATAATGAGACTGCTGACAAAAGCAGCAGGATGAATTCGGAAGTGTTTCGGGCAATATTATCTGCTCATATTCAGCCAAATGCTTCAGAACTCATTGGACGGCGCTTCACAGTGCAGATGGACAATGACCCGAAGCAGAATGCGAAAGCAACCATAGAGTTTTTTAAGGGAATGAAGTGGAATGTTATGCAATGGCCAAGTCAATCACCAGACCTGAATCCGATTGAGCATGCATTTCACTTGCTGAAGACAAAACTGAAGAGAAAATGCCCCAAGAACAAGCAGGAACTGAAGACAGTTGCAGTAGAGGCCTGGGAGAGCATCACCAGGGATGAAATCCAGCATCTGGTGATGTCTATGCGTTCCAGACTTCAGGCTGTAATTGACTGCAAAGGATTTGCAACCAAGTATTAAAAAGTGAAAGTTTGATTTATGATTGTTAATCTGTCCCATTACTTTTGGTCCCTTAAAAAGTGGGAGGCACATATACAAACTGTTGTAATTCCTACACCGTTCACCCGATTTGGATGTAAATACCCTCAAATTAAAGTCTGCAGTTAAAGCAGATCTTGTTCATTTCATTTCAAATCCATTGTGGTGGTGTATAGAGCCAAAAAGATTAGAATTGTGTCAATGTCACACTATTTATGGACCTGACTGTATTTGCTGTGGTATGGAAATGTCATGGCTGGAGACCTCGAAAAGTCAGTAGGAAGTTCCACCCATCAGATTCCACCTAAAACAGTTTTGAGTGTGCTGACCTTTGTTTATACATGTAGGCTCAATACACTATATCGATCACTACATGCCATTATTGTCAGCAACTAGAACTGAAAATAAAAATGACATGGCTGAAAATAAATAATGTCATGGAAGTATAACACCTCGTTATAGCTTAGTGAATTAAGCTCTGGAAGAGGCTGCTGAATCTTATGAAGCATCAAATGTAATCACAATCAGTGTTGCCAACCTCCCGCAGCGTTTTTTACTGGCAAATCATGGAAAATCTTACTGGCAGAGCACATTTTTTACTGGCAACCTGAAAAATAACTGAACTCCTATTAAAAACTAAGACAATTGATATTTAAACACAATATGGAAACACTGACAATACCCATATCAAGTAGTTTGCCCAGTTTACACTTAAAAAGTCAGCACAGCATGACAAATTATCAGACCCTGATATTTATAGACAGTTCTAAAAAATCACTGATTTTTACAAACTGTCAGTAAATTTACTGGCGGTTGGCAACACTGATCACAATGCACAGTTATTTCCACCCACATCTGAGTGAATTGTGTTTATTTTTTAGCTTCCTCCTAAGTCAAACCTATATGTAGTAACCTGATCAGCCACTAGATGACAGCATAGCACACAATAAGTATACATTAGATTTATTACAAGCTGCCAAAAATACTATTTTTTTTTAAATCTAACAAAGCAAATAAATAATGTCCATTTAACTGCAATTTGTATTTCCTTGTGTAAATGGCTAATGAGCTATGACTGTCTGAAGGTTGCTGCGTTTAAATGACACATACCTCGTCACTGTCTCCGACCATTGTTCCCACAAAACGCGCTCCCGGTCCTGTAGAAACACAAGTTGGTTTCCTTAGATTACAGATGCTTCACCAATATGCAATTTGAACACTCCCATGGTTAAAGCTGAAGTTTAATCTGCTTATAGTTCACATTCCCTGGTTCCTGCCTCCTCTCTGATCAATGTGCTAATGACATTTAATTAAAACCTGGTTCCATTACATATCGTATTTTAGACCCAGTCATGAAATCATCAGGTGCTTTTATGCAATGCAGGCAGATAGGAGGGGCCAGCAGAGTGCTGTATATAGCATTTTGAAATCATCATAGCAGCCTGCCTCAGTATTGGCCCTCAGTCCTATACAAGCAGTGGGCTGGCTCATGGAAGAAGTTACACAAATATAAAAATGCTTTGAAGGATGAGTCTTCAGGCATACAAACTCTTAGGAAGACTGTCCTAGAAAATTCCCACAGGTAGTGCTGAGCCTCCATGATTGGAAAAACTGAAATCCAATGACTGAAGGAAGTGGGCCAGAGAAAGTCTGACTTGCTGAAGCTACCAATGTATACTGTAAGAAGGTCACAGTGTGCAGCAAAATCAGAGAATGCAATTTCAGTACAGGAGAGGAGCCCAGACACATGTGCAAGAGTTCAGCTTTAAAGAAAGCAATAATAGTGGTATAGTGATGTTGTAGGAACACAAATGTATCTTCAGTAGGTACACCTGGGTTAGGGCTCAGGGAGGAGTGGTGTGTTGAGGCCATAAATGCAGTCTGTGTCTACGATCCAAGGGGCTCCCACAAGAATTTATTTGAAGAGCAAGGCAGGCCATACCGTATACATTTCTTTCAATTGCCCACCCGGTTGGGAAACAAAATGTGCTAATTCCATCCATTCACACATTCAATGTGGATGGGGGAATCACTCCCGCTTAGCTATTGTATTCTGACAGAGGGGAGTCTACCCTGCCAGCAAAATACAATAACCAATATTGCCAGCTATAGTCAGCGGCACTAATTGGGCAAAAAAAAAAACCTGACAGGCTGGTTGGACAGAAGTCGATTGACAGATTGAATTCTGTCCAACCTGCCTGCCCAGAAAAAGGTTGAAATTTGTCCGGTCCATGCTGAACCAGCAAAATTTTCAATCCATCTAAGGCTTGCTTAACACAGGTAGTTGCGTCATAAGGTGCCTGTACTTAAAATGGTGGTAAATCCTTACATATATATAGTGAAGTGACTGGCCCAGATGAAAAAAAAATCCTTCTACATAAGTTGTACCTGTCTATCTGCAGGCTTCTCTTCTCTACACCCATTCAAAGTCCTGAATTTTAAAGCTAGTCTGAAAGTTCAGAAAAAAAGGGGGCGGTGAGCTGAAATTACACTCTGCAGAGCCCAGTGAGGAGATATCTGAGAGTTGATTGGAGGGAAGGGAAACACCCCCCTCCACACAGCAACAGAGCTGAGGCTGTCAGTCAGCTGGAGGTCCCTCTCGTCATCATGTTTCTCTTGGTGTCAGAAAAATTTGTCAGAAGTGATTCATATTGATAGCAGAGGAACAAAGCAGCAACAAAAGTGACACTTAGTGCTCTGGATTGAGACAAGCACATATTATAGCGGGATATGTTTTGTTCATATATCATGTCTGAGGTTTACAACCACTTTCATTTCCATTGCTTTTTATTAAGTATTTCAAAGAAGTACAAAAGTCAACTAGAAAACGTGGCTAAAATGGTCAGATAACAGTCTCCGAATACATTCATACTTATAATAGTACAGCAACCAAAGTCAAGACAGTATCCAACAATCCTAAGGTCATCTGTAGTAGGTTTACAACCACTTTAAGCAACATTGACACCTGATTCACTTTTTAAGTCAGGTAAGGATCACTGTAAAGTAGTTCTTAACCACTTCCATACCGCCGAACGTCACATGATGTCCTCGGCTTTCAGTGGTGATATTTGAATGATGCCTGCAGCTGCAGGCATCATTCAGATATCATTTTTTTCATCTGGCAATTCTCTACACCATAAGAACAATGATAGCGGCTGTTCAGCCGCTTGATCGTTATTACAGGCAGTGAGAGGGGATGCCTCTCCCTCCCACCGCCCTCCGGTGCTTCTCCCGGCTCGCCCGTACGATAGGAAAGCCGGAGAAGGAATCCGCCGGCTCTGGGAGATAGCCATAGATGGTCTCCGCCAATCTCTATGACTCTCGGATGCCAAGGCGCGACGTTATGAGGTCACGTCCAGGCCAGCGGAAGTAAACAAAGCCAGGGAGTCGGCTGGAAAGCCTGAGATCGTTCTTTTTTTTTTTTGATCTCAGGCTTTCCAGCCTGGAGGAGTGATGTGGGGTCTTATAGACCCCACATCTCTCCATAAAGAGGACCTGTCATGCACTATTCTTATTCCTTGTAAGAGGACTAAAATTGATCAAAAAATGTTTTAAAAGGGAAAGTGTAAAAATAAAATAAACAATAATTAAAAAAAAAAATTAAAGCCCCCCTGTCCCTGAATGCTCGCACACAGCAGTGAACGCATATGTAGGTCTCGCCCACATATGTAAACGACGTTCAAACCACACATGCAAGGTCTATCGACGGGAACATTAGAGTGAGATCAATAAGTCTAGCCCAGAACCTCCTCTGTAACGCTAAACAGGTAACCTTTAAAAGTGTTAAAAGCGTCGCCTATGGAGATTTTTAGGTACCGAAGTTTGGCGCCATACCACGAGTGTGCACAATTTTAAAGCGTGACAGATAAGGTATCTATTTACTCGGCGTAACATCATTTTTCACATTATACAAAAAACACTGGGCTAACTTTACAGTTTTTTTTTTATATTCATGAAAGTGTTTTTTTTTCCAAAATAAATTGCGTTCAAAAAATTGCTGCGCAAATACCACGTGACATAAAAAGTTGCAATGACCGCCATTTTATTCCCTAGGGTGTCTGCTAAAAATATATATAATGTTTGGGAGTTCTGAGTAACTTTCTAGCAAAAAAAATTATGATTTTTACATGTAGGAGAGGTGTGCTGGAATTCGTGCAGTATGGAAGTGGTTAACATTAAAGACACACAATTTACTGCTCAATACATCCCCATATTCCCTCTGCCAGATTGTTAAAGTCATCATCATAACTAGTCCTATAAGGAACAAGTACGACTACAAGTAATGTTAAAAGGTTGTGTTTTTTAACATATAGATAAGCCGGGAATGAAACAACTAAAAGAAAAATACAATTATTATCTGGAGCACAAAAATCCCACTAGTTCTAGCTGGCTTTGTGTATTTGTGATGTACTGTTTTTATGTAAATATAATAAAATTCCCATGGCTTACAAACCTCAGATGCAGGAAAAAAGACCATGTGTAATGAGGGAAAAAGTATTTGATCCCCTGCTGATTTTGTACGTTTGCCCACTGACAAAGAAACAATCTGTCTATAATTTTAATGGTCGGTTTATAACAGTGAGAGACAGAAAAACGAATTTCAAAAAAGTTATAAATTAATGAGTGAAATAAGTATTTGACCCCTTCGCAAAACATGACTTAATACTTGATGGCAAAACCCTTGTTGGCAGTGGCGGCTGGTGAAATTTTGGGATGGGGGGGGATCAGACCCCCCCTTCCTTTTTGACCCCCCCCACTTCTCATAAGCCCCACCCCTTATAGATTCCACCCCTTGTGTCAGGAGTATACAGCCCAGCATCACCAGATAAGGTATACAGCATCACAGATAGGATATTCAGCATCACCATATAGGGTATGCAGGATCAAAGATAGGGTGTACACAGCACCAGATAGGGTATGCACAACACCAGATGGGGTATACACAGCACCAGAGAGGGTATACAACATCACAGATAGGGTATACACAACACCAGATCGGGTATACAGCATCACAGAGAGAGTATACACAGCACCAGATAGGGTATACAGCATCACAGAGAGGGTATACGCAGCACCAGATAGGGTATACATATCACCAGATGAGGTATACAAAGCACCAGATGAGGTATACAAAGCACCAGATAGGGTATACAGTATCACAGAAAGGGTATACGCAGCACCAGATAGGATATACGCAACACCAGATAGGGTATACAGCATTACAGAGAGGGTATACACAGCACCAGACAGGGAATACATCATCACAGAGAGAGTATACACAGCACCAGATAGGGTATACAGCATCACAGTGGGTATACACAGCACCGGATAGGGTATACACATCACCAGATAAGGTATACACATCACCAGATAGGGTATACACAGCAGCTGATAGGGTATAAACAGTAGCAGATAGGGTACACACAGCAGCAGATAAGGTACACACAGCAGCAGATAGGGTAAGCACAGCAGCAGATAGGGTATACACAGCACCAGATAGGGTATACACAGCCCCAGATAGGGTATACACAGAACCAGATAGGGTATATAGCATCACAGAGAGGGTATATACAGCACCAGATAGGCTATACAGCATCAAAGGGAGGGTAAACACAGAACCAGATAGGGTATACAGCATCACAGAGAGAGTATACACAGCACCAGATAGGGTATACAGCATCACAGAGAGGGTATACACAGCACCAGATAGGGTATACACATCACCAGATAGGGTATACACAGCACCAGATAGGGTATACAGCATCACAGAGAGGGTATACACAACACCAGATAGGGTATACACATCACCAGATAGGGTATACACAGCAGCAGATAGGGTATACACAGCAGCAGATAGGGTACACACAGCAGCAGATAGGATATACACAGCACCAGATAGGGTATACACAGCCCCAGATATGGTATACACAGAACCAGATAGGGTATACAGAATCACAGAGAGGGTATATACAGCACCAGATAGGGTATACAGCATCACAGAGAGGGTATACACATCACCAGATATGGTATACACAGAACCAGATAGGGTATACAGCATCACAGAGAGAGTATACACAGCACAGGATAGGGTATACACAGCACCAGATAGGGTATACACAGCACCAGATAGGGTATACACAGCACCAGATAGGGTATACACAACACCAGATCGGGTATACAAAATCACAGAGAGAGTATACACAGCACCAGATAGGGTATACACAGCACCAGATAGGGTATACAGCATCACAGAGAGGGTATACGCAGCACCAGATAGAGCATACATATCACCAGATAAGGTATACAAAGCACCAGATAGGGTATACAGTATCACAGAAAGGGTATACGCAGCACCAGATAGGATATACGCAACACCAGATAGGGTATACAGCATTACAGAGAGGGTATACACAGCACCAGACAGGGTATACATCATCATAGAGAGAGTATACACAGCACCAGATAGGGTATACAGCATCACAGTGGGTATACACAGCACCAGATAGGGTATACAGCATCAAAGAGAGGGTATACACATCACCAGATAGGGTATACACATCACCAGATAGGGTATACACATCACCAGATAGGGTATACACAGCAGCTGATGGGGTATAAACAGCAGCAGATAGGGTACACACAGCAGCAGATAAGGTACACACAGCAGCAGATAGGGTAAGCACAGCAGCAGATAGGGTAAGCACAGCAGCAGATAGGGTATACACAGCACCAGATAGGGTATACACAGCCCCAGATAGGGTATACACAGAACCAGATAGGGTATACAGCATCACAGAGAGGGTATATACAGCACCAGATAGGGTATACAGCATCAAAGGGAGGGTATACACAGAACCAGCTAGGGTATACAGCATCACAGAGAGAGTATACACAGCACCAGATAGGGTATACAGCATCACAGAGAGGGTATACACAGCACCAGATAGGGTATACACATCACCAGATAGGGTATACACATCACCAGATAGGGTATACACAGCATCAGATAGGGTATACAGCATCACCAGATAGGGTATACACAGCAGCAGATAGGGTATACACAGCAGCAGACAGGGTATACACAGCAGCAGATAGGGTACACACAGCAGCAGATAGGGTACACACAGCAGCAGATAGGATACACACAGCAGCAGATAGGATACACACAGCACCAGATAGGGTATACACAGCCCCAGATAGGGTATACACAGCCCCAGATAGGGTATACACAGCCCCAGATAGGGTATACACAGCCCCAGATAGGGTATACACAGCCCCAGATAGGGTATACACAGAACCAGATAGGGTATACAGCATCACAGAGAGGGTATACACATCACCAGATATGGTATACACAGAACCAGATAGGGTATGCAGCATCACAGAGAGGGTATACACAGAACCAGATAGGGTATACAGCATCACAGAGAGAGTATACACAGCACAGGATAGGGTATATAGCATCACAGGGAGGGTATGCACAGCACCAGATAGGGTATACACAGCAGCAGATAGGGTATACACAGCAGCAGATAGGGTATACACAGCAGCAGATAGGGTATACACAGCACCAGATAGGGTATACACAGCACCAGATATGGTATACACATCACCAGATAGGGTATACAGCATCACAGAGAGGGTATATACAGCACCAGATAGGGTATACAGCATCACAGAGAGGGTATACACATCACCAGATATGGTATACACAGAACCAGATAGGGTATACAGCATCACAGAGAGGGTATACACAGAACCAGATAGGGTATACAGCATCACAGAGAGAGTATACACAGCACCAGATAGGGTATACAGCATCACAGAGAGGGTATACACAGCACCAGATACAGATAGGGTATACACAGCAGCAGATAGGGTATACACAGCACCAGATAGGGTATACACAGCATCAGATAGGGTATACAGCATTACATAGAGGGTATACACAGCATCAGATAAGGTATACAGCATAACAGAGAGGGTATACACAGCACCAGATCGGGTATGCACAAAACCAAATAGGGTATACACAGCACCAGATAGGGTATACAGCATCACAGATAGGGTATACACATCACCAGATAAGGTATACACAGCAGCAGCTAGGGTATACACAGCAGCAGATAGGGTATACACAGCAGCAGAGAGGGTACACACAGCAGCAGATAGGGT
>BLSH010507548.1:359559-370922 GCA_018402905.1 Glandirana rugosa
GTAGATCGGGTTGCCTCCTGTCCACTCTATGGTGTTTTGGGCCCCCCCTGAGTGGATATAGGGTCGGTGGAGAACCTGCAATCCACTGGGGTCGGAGGTCACTAAGGACAGGGTTTGTGGTATCTCACCTGTCCTCCGTTGGGCTAGATGGCCTTGGATAGGAGAGAGGTGCTGCAGAGCTCAGTGAAGAAGCGTCCACCTTGCCTCTCCTCAGGCCACACCCCATGTTTTTTCTGAAGAGAAGTGGCTTTTTTGCTGCCCTTCTTGACACCAGGCCATCCTCCAAAAGTCTTCTCCTCACTGTACATGCTGATGTACTCACACCTGCCTGCTGCCATTCCTGAGAAAGCTCTGGACTGGTAATGCCCCAATCCCGCAGATGAATCAACTGTAGGAGACGGTCCTGGAGCTTGCTGGACTTTCTTGGATGCCCTGAAGCCTTTTTCACAAATGCGGTGGAAATGTTTTTTTATGAGATTAGGTTCATTTTCATGGCAAAGAGGGACTTTACAATTAATTGCAATTCATCTGATCACTCTTCATAACACTCTGGAGTATATGCAAATTGCCATCATAAAAATTGAAGTAGCAGACTTTGTGAAAATTAATATTTGTGACATTCTCAAAATATTTGGCCATGGCTGTGCAGTATAAAAGGTCCCTATTAGCCGCTGCCCAGGACCAACATGTAAATATTAACAATGATTACACACACTAATGAGATTTACAAGTCAGCCTTTGAATGAGTCATTCAAATGGCAGCGGTGCAAGGCCATCCTGCTCATGTCCTGTCACGGCACAAATGATTAATTTAGGACTGTCAGGTGAACATCAACAGTGTGTGTGTTGGCTACACGTGGTTGATATTGGTAGGTCAGCCCTTAGCAGCGACAGCAGCCAATAGGGTCCATGTATTATGAACAGTGTACGCATGGAAACAATAGCACTAGAGTTCATAGTGTAAATAATGGTCCAAATTAAAGCCAGAGAGGCAACTTTGTTTTTTTTTTTTTACACTGCTGAATGCATTGCAACATTACACTGCCAGGAGCAGCTACGTGAATGTTATAGATGTTATAGATAGTTGATATTGCTGCATACGCATACACTGGACAAATCTGTATGCTGCGTTTTAAGCGCCAATATAAATAAGCCCTATGCATTCAAAAGCTCACCATTCTACCTCAGCAGCGCTAAACAGAAGAGTGATAAACCTGCCTCTGGCATTACACATTCGGGTAAAGCTGACCATATCCAGTAAGCAAGCAAGAGTTTGTTAATGTTCAAGTCTCAACCAACCGGCGTCCTCTGTTCATCCCATCCATCTGGTAGTTGCTCGGTTGGCAACGCTTCCTTAGGGGAATTGAACATTTGTAGAGCACAACAATACTTGTTCTTCCATAGGGATATTTGCCTGGATGATGGTGATGGTGCAAGCAGCTAACATTGTGGCTGATTTTAACAACAGGGTTATACAAGGCAGACTTTGGCAAAATCTTAGTTTATGTGCGAAAAGGGTATATAGTGTTTATATAGCTGATATAATAAGTGTGCTAGGCACATTACAATACTGTCACCATCTTTTAGTACCAGGTCATTTTTCAGTTTTTTAGTGCTGTGATAGTTTGACTGAACTTTACTTGCTCAAGCAACACTGTACCCAATTACATTTTATACCTTTTTTTTTGGAGACAGATAAAGCTTTCTTTGATGGTATTTGATAACTGCTTTGTTTATAACTATATAAAAAAAAGACCAACAATTTTGAACCATCTCCCCTCCCAAAATTACACATTTTTGGAAAGTAGACACGCCGAGGTGATCTCATTTTTTTGAAAAATGAAGAAACATCAAAGATTTCTTAGCACATTGACCAGCTAGCCTGCAAAAACAAGCAAACAAAAAAACTGACCGTCTAACAATTTATTTTAAAAACAGACCCTGCCCTTAGTCTATCCACTGCTATATGTGCTCCAAGTTGGAGACACTGAAAATGATAGGACCGCAGTTCACAGAGGAGCCTTGATGTAGGTATTGCAGCTTACGCATATATTTGCAAATAAAGCCCTCTGTTTTTAATGTGAATTGTTAGACGGTAATTTTTTATTTTTTTTGCAAGCTAGCTGGTAGGTGTGCTGGGAAACCTTTGTTTAAGATGTGCATCGCCCCTCCATGTGCACGTTACTGCAAAGGCGAGTTATAAGGTGGGGTGGTTGCCACTTTTTTGTACAAATGAAGAAACATGCTGGTATCAAGGGGGTACATCAGGGAACCGGGGAATTATCCACTAGATACAGCAGCATTATAAGTCATACACAGACTTTGGAAGAGATGAAGGGGTTAGTGTACAGTGTCAGGATAGAAAGGAAGTTGCTCATATTCAGTTGTGCAGGATAAGGGAGGCTAGGGGTTAATATACAGGTCACTAGATGGACAGGATAAAGATTTGTGTAGGAGAGGAGGGGAGCATGAAAGGGTTAAGCTGATGATTCATTCATGCTTTCCTCATTCACAGGTAGATCTGTTGTAAGAGGAAGAAGAGGGATTAACACTGTAAACAACAGTATGTGATCAATGTGATGACCAATCACATGGTACCCTGTCCCTTGAATTGGCTTGGTACAGTATCTGTGTATAGCAAGCCTTCTAATGATGGCTTGGTATACAGAGAAGGTGGAACAGCCACACAAATGCTATTAATTCAGTGCCATTTATGAGCAGCACTGGGTAAATAATGGGCCTTTAATCCACCATTAACAGATGCACCCTGGTAAACAAAGGTAGAAAAAAAAAAGGGCGACACTGTTTTAACCCCTTCACACCTAAGGGTAAAACAAATCTAAATGCCTAAGCTCAATTTTGCAAGTTTGACATGTATTAGTAAAACCGTACATATCATCCCAACTACTTTGTGTATCCAGGTAGATTATACCGTGTTTTTTTCAACACAAATTGGGCTTTCTTTTGGTGGTAAATAGTAATGGATATCTCCGATTTTTTTTTTATTATTATCAAAGGGAAACTTGCCCAAAATAGTAAAAGAAAAATCATTTTTTTAAATTTAGCTGTATATTTCTTGCTATTATCATAATTTACCACCAAAGAACAACCCAAAATAAATTCTCCTGCCCCTGACAATCACAGCGATACCATGTATATGCTAATTGTTTGTGCCTGTAGTACAGTCCAGAAAGAATGGTGCGTATTTTCCATACTTGTTTATCCTAAACACACTGACACTGATACCAATTAAATGTATTGATCTATTTTTTTAATTGTACACAAAATATGCTGACCGTGACCTTTGACCCTAACAATAACCCTGGCAACCATGATCTTGTTATTTTTTCTGTATTTTTTAATTTATTGTTTATTTTTTATTTTCATTTGATTTTTTTTTTTTTTTACACACTTGGATTGTTTACAATTCCTCTCCTGCAAGAAGAGAAAGATGCAATGTATCATTCTCTTTATTGAGTAGAGGAAGGAAACCCAGGGGCGGGCTCACAGTGACTGATCACTGTGATAGCCAATCTCAGTGAGACCCTGGTTTCACGCTGTGCTGCGTGCTCCCAGCACAAAGGGTGGCACGCATATGCGGCCCCATTGAAAAAAGCCTACTTTCCGTGAGGCTGCATATATGTTGTGTGGTCAGCACGAAGGGGTTAAAGATGCCGAATCAAGTCATACCTTGTAAAAGAAGAGAGTATACTTACTTTTCAGGTAAAGCCATTCAGATGCATGTATTTTCATAGAATGTTATATATTTTTGCTTTTTTATTTTAAAGTCTAACTCTGAGCTGCTTTTAACTTTAACCATGCAGTGATGTCCCACCCTGCATTGCAAAGGTTAGTTCACCTTTACCAAAAAACTGCCTATGCAGGTAAGCCTACCCTAGCAGCCAACACTCTCCTCCGCTGTCTGGCACTCCAGGTTAGGGGTAGGTCCTCATGATCCTCCCGTACTGCTGGTCCTGCATTTTACATGAAGATATCAGAGAGCTGTGGCTATGAGGGGCTAGAGAAGAAGGAAGTCAAGGGGAGCGAGGAATATGGAAAGAATTTTCTACTGATTCCCGCCTGCCAACATAACCTGCTGTGAACTCACCTGCCAAATATGGGAGATTGTTAATGTGTATATGAAAAACATACAAGGGTTTACAATTGTGTGAAAAAATATATGTGCTCAACCCATTCCAATGAGTACTGGCTACACCTTCCCTGTTCTCTACCACTACCCCACTACCTACCCAGTTCCCTGTTATACCTTCTCCTTCATTCCCTTCGCTAATCTTACAGTGTTTCTAAAGGAATTTTTTTTAATACTAAACTTGTCATAATTACCTGTTCTGACTCTGCACAGAGCAGCCCCAACCCTCCTCTTCTGGGGTACCCTGTCAGCTCCTGGCTCCTCCTCCCCTCTGAGTGCCTCCATAGCAAGCAGCTTAGTATGGGGGCCCTTGTGCGAGCTCACCCCCAAGCCACTCTGCGTGTGTCCATTGTCCATAGGCTGTGATTGAGAGCAGTAGAAGCCAATGGATGGCGCTGCTGCTTCAATCCCCGGTGAGGAGAGAGAGACACTGCTCTCGAACACGGAACTGAATTGAGATCAGGCTCAGGTAAGTATAAAGGGAGAAGCCATACACAGAAGGTTTTTTTTTACCCAACCACTCAAAGAATGGGTGGCCCGTGCCGGCAAAGCGGCATACTGGTACGTCACTGCCAGCTTCCAAGTTTAGGGTGCCCCTCCCCCAAAACACGCTGTGATTGTACACAGCGGAAGTCTGTCAGCAGGTTTGATTCATAGCTGGGACCTGCTTCATAGCTGGGACCTGCTGATCGGCTGTGTCCAATCACAGCCCAGAGTCCTGTGTTGACAATCAACACAGGGCACTGTACAGGGGGGATGATCTCTATTTGCAAAGCAGGGATAAGAAACAAAGTGATCTTTAGCAGGGACGTACCTATAGCATTTGGCACCTGGGGCGGATCCTATATGTGCCCCTCCCCAGGCAGTGCACCGCATGCCGACGTCAAGTGATGTTAGGGTAGTGTACTGGCAGGTTAAGGTGGCATAGTGCCAAGTTAGGATAATATAGTGTCAGGTTAGGTGATATAGAACCAGGTTTGGAGATATAGTGCCAGGTTAGGATAATATAGTGACAGGTTAGGTGAATCAGTGCCAGGTTGGGTGATATAGTGCCAGGTTAGGGTGATATAGTGCCAATATAGTGCAAGGTTAAGTGGTATAGTGCGAGGTTAGGGTGATATAGTGCCAATATAATGCCAGTTTAGGGTGATATAGTGCGAGGTTAGGGTGATATAGTGCCAGGCTAGGGTGATAAAGAGCCAGGTTAGGTGATATAGTGCAAATATAGTGCCAGGTTAGGTGGTATAGAGCCAGGTTAGGGTGGTATATAGAGCCAGGTTAGGTGATATAGTGACAGGTTAGGATGGTATATAGAGCCAGGTTAGGGTAATATAGTGCCAGGTTAGGTCTGCATGTAGGGACAGTAAAATATTTTTTCATTGGATATGTTTTATAACAAATAAGTAAAAATTATTTTTATATAATAAAAAATAAAAAAAACAGTGGTGATCAAATACCACCAAAAGAAAGCTCTACTTGTGTTAAAAAAAAAGATACAAATTTTGTTTGGGTACAGCGTTGAATGACCGCACAACTACCAGTTAAAGTAGTACAATGCTATATGGCAAAGAATGGCCTGGTCATGAAGGGGAAGTAAAACCTTCCGGAGCTGAGGTAGTTAATGCAGAGAATGCATCAAGGTAAAGAAAATTCTACCTTTAGAACCACTTTCACTAAGACCTCTTTCACACTGGGGCGGTTTTCAGGCGCTTTAGCCCTAAAATAGCGCCTGTAAAGCACCTGAAAACTGCCTCTCCTGCAGCCCCAGTGTGAAAACCGAGTGCTTTCACACTGGGGCGGTGCGCTTGCAGGACGGGAAAAAAGTCCTGCAAGCAGCATCTTTGGGGCAGTGTGCGAACGATGTATGCACCGCTCCCTAAATGCCCTGCCCATTAAAATGAATGGGCACCGCTTCCGAAGCGCCGCAACACGGGTGCTTTTAACCCCTTCTTGGTGGTTAAAAGCTCACTGCTACTGCCTAATAAGCGGCGCCAAAGCGCTACTATAACAGCGGTAAAGCGCTGCTAAAATGTTCTGCACTTTACCGCTAATGCAGGCATTGCTTCACTGTGAAAGTGCCCTTAATACTGTGCCTCTCGTTTCCCGATTGCCCTCTACAGGGGCTACATCTCTCTCAAGTTATTCTCCCCTAACCCTCCGTTTCCAGGATGAGATATCTCAGGGATTTTTTTTTTTTTGTCTAGTGCACATTGTGAGTGCAGGAACGGACTGATATCTTGCGTCATTATATTGAACGATAGACTTGTGAGGCCTTCTATACACACATTCTTACTGTGGGCACAACATAACACATTATCTCTGTTGCTGTCCTGTAAATTGTTGAAAACTCAATACATATTATTGACAAACATATAGGCTCCATTGATGTGAATGTGATTTCCTCATGTGGATTGTTACCATACAAACCTTGGCTAAATGTTTTACCATTCATATCACCTTCTGAAATATTCCAATTTTCTTAGACCAGACTGATACTCGGCCCTGCTTTCCGGTCTCTAGGTCTGTGCCAAGTCATAGATATCCTTGGGAACTACAATGATCATTTCATCTTATCATCAAGTCTCATCTATTATGGACATTTCTCTGACAGACAAAGGTGACTTCCAAGAGGACTAGATGCCTCTCCTCCCTATTCTTTTCTAGCCCTTTGTCCTCATTTGTTTACTTCTCTTCATATCTTCACCACACTTTTCTGATGCTTTAAAATAAAAGCTTACCTGACAACCCTGAGAGAGGCATGAATATTATTTTCTTCTCATTTCAGTACATATTTTTTCTGCATGCTCTGAAAGTAATTATATTTTTTTCCTTAGTAGCTCCTCAGTGTCTTAGCAAAATTTTTTTACATATGTTATATAAAAAGAAAAAGTAAAAGAAAATGGCACAAAAATGCAATTTTCATGTATACACTGCAAGACTCAACAGGCAATATGCAGTGTGGTAAAGAGCATGGTCTTAAATGCATACTGTAGTAGATATACCCTTTAAATTAATGACATTTAGAGCTCCATTCATAAAGCAGCCATGTACTTTACAAATGTGCACTGCGATTTACGTGCTTCACAGCGTGAAGCATAATAACTCTGTGGGTCACTACAGGCTCAACACCACGGCCATGGTGTGGAATTGTGGTATCCAGTGGAGAACCACTTCCTGCCTACATGCATTTCAGCAATAGATGAATGGCTTTTCTTAGGGTGAGTTTACTGATGGTGACAACACTGTCTCCCGCTCACAGGATCTGACAGCAGCAGGAGCCGTTAGCAAAGCCTGTAAGAGTGGGGAGAGGAGAAACCAGATGCAGCTGGGCACAGCGTTGGATTAAAACAGGACTCAGGGGGTGCAAAGCAAATGTTAAAATGTTTTTTTTACCTTAATGCAGGGAATGCATTATCCACTTGCCGACCAGCCACCACAGTTATACTGCGGCAGGTCAGCTCTCTGGCGTGAACCGCCATACCCGTACGGCGGTCTGTGCATGTGAAACTGTGGGTGTGCATGTGCGCACTCTGCAGGAGAGCGCCCATGGGTCCCGCGGACCCGGCGGACATCAACCCACGATTGCGGTATACATCGGCAGAACGGGGATCTGCCTATGTAAACAATCGGGGATCGGGACAGCAATCTCAAGATGTCCCAGGTAGCCCACCCCCCTACAGTTAGAACACACCCAGGGAACACAGTTATCCCTTTGATCGCCCCCTAGTGTTAACCCCTTCCCTGCCAGTGTCATTTATACATTGATCAGTGCATTTTTATAGCACTGATCAATGTAATAATGTCACTGGTCCCCAAAAAGTGTCACATTTGTCCATCGCAATGTCCCAGTCCCGCTAAAGAATGCAGATCGCCAACATTACCAGTAGAAACATAAAAAATAAATAAAAGTCCATAAATCTATGCCCTATTTTGTAGACACTATAACTTTTGTGCAAACCAATCAATATACGCTCATTGCGATTTTTTTAACCAAAAATATGTAGAATATTTATCGGCCTAAACCGATGAATACATTTTTTATATATATATTTTTTTGGATATGTATTATAGCAGAAAGTAAAAAATATTGTTTTTTATTGAAAATTGCCGCTTTTTTTTGTTTATAGCGCAAAAAATAAAAACCGCAGAGGTGATCAAATACCACCAAAAGAATGCTCTATTTGTTGGAAATAAAAGGACATCAATTTTATTTGGGTACAACAATGCACGACCACGCAATTGTCAGTTAATATGAGGCAGTGCCCTATCGCAAAAATGGCCTGGTCATTAAGGGGATAAAACCTTCCGGGGCTGAAGTGGTTAAGGTAAAAAAGGTTTTACCTTTATAACCACTATAATGCTATATAAAATGTTTACTGTACATATATTTTAATAATGTTATCTCTTGCATCAGCTAAAATGCATCACTACATGGTCTGGGACTACAGAGGTTTTCCCTCACTTCCTGTTTCCGAGAGCACGCTGTAACCGGCACAGGAACTAAAGGGAAATCTCCAAATGGAATATATTTAGCAATAAAAAGCCGATACAAGCTCTAGCCTACTCTAGTTTACTAAAATCATGCACTTACGACTGAAATGGTCTTACATTTTTCTGTATTTCCTGTCCCAATGACCAACTTCTAACTGCGACAAGAAATAAGATGAAACTTCCCAAACAGATGCCTTATTTACACTATACAAAACTGGACAACGGTTCCTCCTATTTCCTGAAATCTATATAAATTCTTCTCAAAGCATCATCTCCCATTGCCATTCCTCAGTCACTGTACCTCTAAGGCTGGTCGTACACTACTAGAATTTTTTGTCATAATTTTTGTTTTAAGAACACTTTTTCGAACACAATTTTCTAATTGTTAGTGGAGTCAAATCGACATTTGTTTTTAATCCTAGTGCTGAGAAAGTTAGAAGCAGAGGGATGGAAATTTTAATCAAACTGATGAATAACCGTGAGTGTGATATTCATTCAGTCCATTCACTTCAAGATCGAATGTTAAAAGTAAACAACATTTTTAAGTACTTTCAAAAAACATTCATTGAGTCATCAAATGTACAGAGAATTTTCACTTGAATGTTCATTTGAAAATCTACTCCATCTAGGCCAGGGTTTCTCAACCAGGGTTCTGTGGAACCCTAGGGTTCCTCCAGAGTTTGCAAGGGGTTCCTTGAGCAATGGTCAATTTCTACCTCTCAGATAAATTCCCAATGACATCATTGATCTTTTTAGCTATCTGTAAAGGGGTAATTTTTCCCAATGACCACAAGCGTAAGGAGCATTCTTCCCATTGACCATCACACTAATGTATCATGAGTTGTAGATTTTTAATTTTTAGCAGGGGTTCAGAGAGACCGGAGAATTATTTCAAGAGTTCCTCGATGTTGAAAAGGTTAAGAAAGGCTGATCTAGAGTATGGAAAGCTTTAGAATGGATAGTTCAGAGTGGTGTGCCCATACACACACAAAGAGGAAGGAGAACCAATAGAGAGGGTGTGAGAACCTCATATTAAAGCGACTGTAAACTGCCAGTGAAGTGACCGGCTTCAAGTGATACACAGAGATGAAACAAATCCTACATACGTTTTACTTGTTTGTCTGCAGTGTTCTCTTCTCTACATCTTTTCAAAGTCCGTAATTTATAAAGCTTGTCTGAGCTTTCTGAATAAAGGGGATGGAGAGCTAAAGTTACACTCTGCAAAGCTCAGTGAGGAGAGCTCTGCGAGCTGATTGGAGGGAAGAGACACTCCCCCTTCACACAGCACAGGAACAGACCTGAGGCTGTCAATCAGCTGGAGCTCCCTCTCCTGTCACCTTTTTACTTTTGGTGTCAGGAAAACTTGTCAGAAGCGTTTCATACAGATAGTGGAGGAATGAAGGAGCAGACAGAAACGACACTTAGTGCTCCTAACTGAGACACGTGCACACTATAGAGGGATATGCTTTGTTCATATTTCATGTCTGAGATTTAGAAATTTGTTTTTAATGCATGAGGTTGTTGCACCCTCACTTCTGTTCTTCTCTTCATGCAGTGTAGGGATCATCCCAGTTCTGGTATTAGGTGCTGCAAGACTGATGTAATTAAAAAAAAACTCATGTTGGACACTTTATACTACTTTCCTAAAGTTTTATTATGGAAACCCTGAATCAAAAGTGAAACTTTTATTTTTTTTTCTTCCTCTGTGGACACGCACACTTACTTGCAGTCTTATGCAGTCTGTTATCCTCTTCTCTCAGCTTGTCCTGCATCAGCCTCAGTGTGTTCTCTGCCTCCTACAAGACACAGCAGGTATCAATATCAGACATCTAACTGGAATAATTTATTACTATAACTTATGGTACCTGTGCCAGGATGTTCCACACTGTTCTGATTAGAAAATATAAAACTCTTGCACCCACCATATTAATAATACACAATGTCTTACTACATCAATAATGGCTTTGAACTGTGAAGGAAAACTGACATTCCCTGATCTGTATGTGCACGTCACTGTTTGAAAACTCACAGAGAGATCCATTCAAAAGTGAAACAAGTTTTTCAGGTGAAGTATGAATATTGTGAGCTAAACCCTTAGGTCACTTTAATTGAATGTAGCGTTTCTCAACTAGGGTTCCTCCAGAGGTTGCTAGGGGTTCGATGAGCAATTTCTACCTCTCAGATAAGTTCCAACCCATACCATTGCTCTTTTTAGCTATCTGTAAGGGGGTAACTCTTCCTAATGACCACAAGGGTAAGGAGTATTAACAATAATATACCATGAGCTGTAGATACAGTAATTTTAACAGGTGTTCCCTGAGACTGGAAAGGTATTTCAAGGATTCCTCTGTGTTGAAAATGTTGAGAAAGGCTGATCCAGTGGATTCTCAATAGGAATGTAAAGAGAATTCACTTTGGCCGTGACAACGGTAGCTCAGCTAAAAAGCCAGGCAACAGCCATTGGAGAGATGCAGGGGGTTAGTAGAAGGGTCTGAAGAACAGAAAAACCTCTTTAGCTGATCGAACCGTGCCTTGTACCATCCAAACTAAAAAAAATATATATGTGTATGGGGTTCTGCTTTAAAAGGAACCCATACCTTGACTGAAGGGCTGGAAAAAAACATGTAGGGACAGCCTATTAAGAATGCTTGCTGTATGTTTACTGCAATTACAGTGGGTATAGAAAAGAATCACCCCACCCCTTTAAAATAATCACATTTTG
>BLSH010507548.1:395981-411178 GCA_018402905.1 Glandirana rugosa
TTTTTTTTTTTAAATTTTTGCGGTTTTTACTTAAGAGTACGTTTTTGTCGATTTATATTCTTCCTAATATTTTTTGTTTAAAAAATTGCAATCAGCGTTTATCGATTGGTTTGCACAAAAGTTGCCGCGTTTACAAACCATGAGAATTCATTTTTGGCGTTTTTAAATTTTTTTTTTTTTTTTACTGGTAATGGCGGCGATCTGCAATTTTTATGGGGCCTTTGATATTTGGGCGGACATGTCGGACATTTTTGACACCTTTTTGGGACCAATGACATTTATACAGTGATCAGAAATGTAAATATACACTGATTACTGTATAAATGTCATTGGCAGTGAAGGGGTTAACCCGGGGGGAAGCGCTCTAGGGGTTAACTGTGTTTCCTGGGCGTGTTCTAACTGTGAGGGGGCTGGGCTGTCAGGGGCATAAGAGATCTAACTGATCCCAGTGACAGGGATCAGTAGATCTCTTAGATGCTGCCTGACAGCGCGGGGAACCGCCGTGTTTACATCGGCAGTTCCCCATTCTTCTTCTGTGGCAAGCAATCGCGGCTCACTGGCGGACATCGGACATCACGCTAGCCGTGTATGCGCGAGCCGTCATTTAATGATGGTGATTCATGGGACGCTGCCACTCTGCAGCAGTAATAGTATGCGAGCCAGTCGGGAACTGGTTAAACTACGTGGTGGGAGGGAGGGGTCAGAGAAAACTATAGCTGGCAGTGAGCAAAGGATAGAGCGTGGTACAGAGGGCAATATTACTAGTGTACATAAAGTACCCAAGACCAATGCACATAGGCTGGCAGAATCCTGCTGCAGCCTCAGAACAAAAAAGGAGAAAAAGGCGTGTTCACAAATGCTAGAATTTTAGTTAATAAAGTGGAAGAACTGTAACTCCTGATACATGAATACATGAGCAGGATTTCGACTTCATGGAAGTATCAGAAACTTGGTTTGACAGCTCACATGACTGGCTTGCAACTGTCCAGGGGAATTCCCTGTGTCAGAGGGACAGGGAAGAAAGACAATTGGGTGGGGTGTCTCTGTATGACAAGAATGGTTTCCTAGAGAATATGAGAGAATATTGCTAATGGGGCAAGAGAGGAGATGAAATTCTTGTGGATGGAGCTTCAAAGGGAAAAAACAAAACGGTAACTTAATAGTGGGTGTATATTACAGGCCCACTAACTTGAAGGATGTTGTGGAGGAAACCTAAAAAATGTCCTGATCATGAAGGGGGTGAAACTTTCTGGTGCTGAAGTGGTTGTAAATGATCACCTTGTAAAATAACCCACCCAGTTTGAAATAGAAATGAAAGGCAAAACATTTGTGTATAGATTAAAAATATATATATAAATATACTTTTCCCTTTTTTTATAAGTGATCATCTTCCCTCTGTTCTCAGCTGCATATGAACTGGGGGGAGGAGAAGCAGCAGGACATTGAGCTTTGCGTGTCAGGACAAGTCTGATTGGAGAGCAGGCTGAGTTCCTAGCACAGCTAAAGAACTGATCACAGTGTGCTCTCATGATTAGTGTGGTCATTTATTAATAGGAAAGCAGAAGGACCGGCATGAACACCAGGGATTTCACACAAAGGAAGCAATACAAAGAACAAGGTAGTTTCTCATATAAGTACATGTAACGGCAAACACATATCAGGAATATGAAATATTGGGGTAACAAACGCTTTAAACCTGGGTGGCTATAAGTTAGCATAAAAAGACATATTCCTGACAAAAAAAAAAAACAGTCCTTTTAAAAATATAAGGCAGAGGGGTCATTGTCAGCATTCTAACACTACAAAGAATGCGACAAGAAATGTAAGAGCGTGATCGGGGCAGCTAAAATAGACCACTAGAAACACATAGCAGAGGAGAGTAAAAAAAAAAAATTCCCCCAAATGTTTTAAATATCTTAATAGTAAAAAGGCCGAGGCGAGGTCAGAGCATGTTGGCCTCATAAAAGATAATGAAGGAAAGTTGGTTACAAGGAGAAGGCAACTGTATAAATGCATTCTTCTCCAAAGATTGTGCCTTTGTGACTGGAGGATAGATCATATCTGGCAAACATGGTAACAAACAGCAATACAAGTTGGTCACAGGTTTTAACCCTCCCTTACTCTATCCAAAAACAAAATAAATGTTTCCCTGTCACATTAATTACTTGGCTTCATAAAAACTAGTCTTTTTATTCAGTGTTCTAATCATCACTTCAGAAATGAACGTTTCACCTCCAAGTATGTGTATTTTTATTCAGTGACTGCATCAATAGGACACCTTGTGGTCTTTTATCTATTCTGTCAACACAAAGTCACATTTATCAATGTACATTTTTCCTTTCTGCAAAAACTGTAATTTAATGCATTTATTTCACAAGGAAAAAGTACTGGCACTTGGGAGTTATTCATCAACAGGCCAGCCCTCCACAGCTCTTATTTGCAGACACAGATGAATACATGGGCACACAATCATTGATCTAGGCTCACATACATACTCCTATTAGTAGTGCATCTCTGTCAGCACTTGTGAAGTGGATGGTGAGATATAGGAGCTGCTAAAACACTATAATTTCAGCGACAGATGCAAGACAAGCATTTTATGAGTCTGTTAAAGCAGCAATTAGCAAGGACCCAGAGAAAGTAGGAGTATACAGAGGAAAAGGGACCTTTATTTTCCTAAAATACAAAATCAATAAGACCAGATTGATGCATATGGACTATGAAATGTAAGTACAAGCTTCTGCAATCCTGTGATTTTATGGGGACCCATGGGACATGTATGTCTTTGAGGATGGGGGATTTCACCAGATGTAGAAGAGAAGAAACAAGTGCTGTCAACATTGAAAAAAAAAACTATCAATCACGACCATTGACTGCAAGGCAGATCATGGGTTTACTGGGTTATGACGGATGGAAAATCCTGACTTTAATTTTCTCCTACATCATCACCTTCAGTTGAAACATGGTACTGCAAAATGGACCTTGTTTGGCACGCAGGCATTTCTGTAGTACACCAGTCCATGCCACCACTGGTTAAAACTGCCTTATTGCCAGTAAGCTGGGGCTTTCTGAGCACCAACTGCTAAGCTATGTGCAGCCACACACCCAGTGCACAGGCTGTAATCTTTTTGAAGACTCTCTACAGACAGCCTGCAGGCTCTTTGGCTACTTGATCCAAGTTTAAACCATTGTAGACTCTTAGCCAATAGTACAGGAAGGATACACAACTACACTGAGCATCTTTCCAGGTCCACGCCTGCATCCTGTGGCTTAAAAGACAAAATACATACAAACCCCTTGCTAGAAATCTCCTTTGGAGTTGTTCATTAAAGCGGAGTTCCACCCTAAAGTGGAACTCCCGCTGGTTGGATTCCTCCCCCCCTCAGGTGTCACATTTGGCACCTTTCGGGGGGGAGGGGGAAGAGGACACCTGTCTTTAGACAGGTGTCCTTTTCCACACTTCCGGGAGTTCTGGCCGGCGGACGCGGCAGATGACGTCAGAAGCCGGCTCCCTCCTCCCTGCTCGCTCTGCTACTGGCCGCCTGGCCAGTAGCAGAGCGTGGCAGAGCTCGCGCATGCGCGGTAAGGTGCCCGGCGTGAAGCTGTACTGCTTACACGTCCGGGTTCCCTTACCCGCGATGGAAGCGGCTGCACCCGTCCCCCGATCCGAAGATCGGCGGCGGGTGCCCACATCGCTGGAGTCCAGGACAGGTAAGTGTCCTAATATTAAAAGTCAGCAGCTACTGTATGTGTAGCTGCTGACTTTTAATTTTTTTTTTTAGCCCGGACCTCCGCTTTAATGATGTTATGTTGTGAGGGGGAAGAGGCATAAACTTTTTTAAAGATGTGATGGGGAGTTGAACTATCAAAACATCATTTAAAGTGTTACTAAACCCACAAAAATCAGTCTGTATATGCAGTAAAGCATGCTTGCTATATTCACTGTGAAACCTAAGGGGTTAATACCTTGCATTGTGTATAAGGCCGTTTTTGGAAATTTTTGCAGCTGCTGTTTTTTGGCTTCAGACGTTTTTTTTCTACAGTCAAACTTCCCAGCATGTTAGTCTGTGTGTCCATGCACACATAGGCTGTTATCAACCGTTTTGGGCAGGGGCATTTTTGGGCTGTAAAAAAAAACAAACAACAAAACTAGTGGGTTCTGAGAGGCATTTTTCAGCTATAAAACAGCTTAAACCCTGAAAAAAAGCTGAAAACAGCTTAAAAACACCAAAAAAAATGTGGCTATTCGGCATTTATCCGTGTTTTGGAGCCATAAGCTTAATGCATAATACTACAGCTAAAAAAACATTGAAAAACGCTGAAAAGCTCACTCTACAGCTACTGCTTTCCACCACTAATGTTACTGGCTTTCTTTATAATGTCCAGTGTGCATGAGGCCTAAAGGCTATTTGATCCTGTCTCTGATCCTCCTCTTCTTCCACTGTCTCAGGGCCATTCACACCTGAGCGTTTTGTAGCTCAAATATGCCTGAAGCATGAAGCTACAAAACGCTGGAGGGGAAAAAAAAAAAAATCAATGTTTCTCTATGGAGATGGTTCACATATCCACTCAAAAATGCCTGAAGCCAAACGCCCAACGCTCAAACTACTCCCGGAGGTATTTTTGACGCATGAATCGGGCGTTTCTGGGTAATTTGTATGGCTATTCTTTTAATGTAAAAGCGTCAGTCGCGCGTATTAGCGTGACATCGGCGTTTGCAAACGCTACAAAACGCGTGACAAAAGGCTTCAAAAACTACCAAAAACGTGTTGCTCAGGTGTGAATGCAGCCTCAAGTTTGGTGTGTATTGCTAGAGAGTTTTTTTTTTGGGGAAGTTGCATGTGATCAGCACAGGGCCAATCAGCACTGTCCAGACATATCCAGTTTCAGAGAATGAAAAATCTTCCTACAAGGTTTACTAGGAACTGATAGAAGTCACAAGACTGCTATATACTGCTGATGAGAAAAGGTATTTATCAGTTCATATTTACTAAAATGATTGCATTTTCATTTTCTGTGTACTGTGCAAGACCAGATATAGTGAATGCAGGGTCCTGGGTTTAGTAACACTTTAAGTCTTAATATAATGATCACAGATTTTATTCTGCTAAACCTGACCTAGGCAGACCTTAAACTGAACTCATTAAATGCTTGGCCGAATATAAGGCCTAGTTGTTAATGAGGTAACATTTTTTTTTTAAATATCTTATACAAAAATTGAATAAGTAGCTCAAATGAATAGCAACCCCTCACTCAAGCAAACAAAGGGGAGAGGGTACCATCATCCATAGTTGACTATTTGGAAAAACAAGGAGAAATGACCCCAAGGCAGGATAAGTGTACTGTCTCAGTACCTATTATTTGCACATTTGAAATGACACGGCAGACACGGGGGGGTAAAGTAGCAAGGGCTCGCTACTTTACCCCCCGTGTCCGCCGTGGGGGAAGTTCATTGATGTCCCAGTTGGCCTCTTAGGCCCCTTTCACATGGGCATTCCGTATGTCCGTTTTTCCTCCATCCGTTGGCGGATGAAAAACATACATACCTGTATCTCTATGGGCTAGCGGACGTTAGCGGTTGATCCACTGACATCCGCCTCCGTTAAGTTCCGTTTTTTAAGACGGAAGAAAACCCTATTTTTCTTCAGTTAAAAAAAAAGTAACGGACGAAATACAGATGTTAGCGGACGATCCGCTTACATCCGTATTTCACCTAAAAACATGTTCAGTTCAGTTCAGTATTTTAGTTCAGTTCATTCACTTTTTTTTGTACAAAATGGATGAAAAACGGATGTCAGCGGACATGAAAATGGATGCAAAAATTTACACCTGTATCCATTTTTTTATATAAAAAAAAGTGACTGAACTGAACAAAAAAACAGAACGCCCGAGTGAAAGGAACCTTAGAGACACGAGTCCACATTTGCAAGCAACCAGTCAACCATTCCAACGCATCATTATGATTATTACACCCATTACTTGTTATTTATATTATGCATCACCCCCAAGTTTTTCATCACCCTAGGGATGCTACATTCTCTCTGACTGTGTATTCTGATATAATATTTTGTCAACTTGTGTGATTTTATATATGTATTCACGTACATGAAAAAAGCTTTTTAGCTTATGTATTAATAAACGTATTCATTTTTATGTCATTTCAAATGTATAATTAATAGATACCGAGATAGTCCATTTATCCTGCCTTTGGGGCCTTTCGCATTGTTGTTCAAAATAAATATCTTATACATTAAACCATTTGACTCAAAATTTTCTGATATCCTTTACTGAAGATGCCTATCCTGCTTCTAACTAAACTGTCTTACTTTCTACATCAGCTCATCCCCCACAGCTATTACCCTTTGTATCAATTGACCCTCCCTCTTAGATTGTAAGATCTAACAAGCAGGGCCCTCTGATTCCTCTTGTACCAAATTGTGATATAACTGTACTATCTGCCTTCATTTTGCAAAGTGCTGTGCAAACTGTTGGCGCTATATACATCCTGTATAGTAATAGTAATAATAATGTCCATTTTCAGAGCTACATCTTTGCCTAGCAACTGCCTAGGGTTGCCACCTTTTCTTCACGTCAAACCCGTACACTTTTACGGTGCCCCAACAATTTTTTTCCCCTACACTGTAAGGGGGGACTCTGCAGACTCTGATGTAAAGGAGCACTCTGGGGACTCTGACATAAGGGGTGATCTGAGAACCCTGATTTAAGGGGGAACATTGAGAACTCTGATGTACGGAGAGGACTCTGATGTAAGGGGGAACACTGTGGCCTCTGGTGTAAAGGGGAACTCTGATGTAAGGGGTGCTCTGAGAAACTTGATTTACCTTAGTGCAATCAGAGGCAGGAGAGAAAAGGGGGGAAGACAAGGATGAATGGTGAACTCACTCACCCCTTGGCAGTCAGCACCTCTCATCCAGATGTATCTGCAAATACTGGACTTCAAATTTCCCACCCCACTTGCCGGGGATTGGAGTGTGGGCAGACACAGAGGGGTAGGGGATTGAGCCCTCTCTCCTTTCACGTCAGTGTGGGGGTGGGGGTAACTATTAGTGCTGGCTTTGGGTAGTGTGAAAGAGAGTGTAACAGACACTCTTGGCTTAGAAAACTGCAGCAAACAACCCTGCTAAGAAGCCATAGTCCGATCTGAATGTGTCCGGGTTTCAGGTGATCTGAAACCTGGACACATGATTTAAAACCCGAACTGTCCGGGTGAATCCTGGACAGGTGGCAACCCTACAACAGCCGCCCTAACTCTCGGCTTAGTGTTTAGCCTACATCAGGGATATGCAATTAGCGGACCTCCAGCTGCTGCAAAACTACAAGTCCCATCATGCCTCTGCATCTGGGTGTCATGCTTGTGGCTGTCAGAGTCTTGCTATGCCTCATGGGACTTGTAGTTCTGCAACAGCTGGAGGTCCACTTGTTGCATATCCCTGGCCTACATGGTCCATTTGAGGACATACTCCCACACTCCTCAGCCTTCTGCCCAAGCTCCTTAGTTCCTTCTGTGCTGTTAACCTTAAAGCCGATCTCCAGCTTTACTGTCAATTTAACTAGTGTGTTTGGGCCCAAACAATTTAAAGTGACAGCTTTAAGGAGATCTCATCATCTTGCTTTTCAGGTTGAAGTGACAAAGTCTTATCAAAGAATGACCACCCCCCCCCCCCGACCCACTCATACTCAACTTGCCAGCATTTACCCATTACTCTCTGCATTGTAGTTGGTGTTAGATGTTAAAGGGAGCAGTCACTTAATTCCCTGTCATGTGACACTGCTCATAGCAAGTGACTGTCACGTGGGAAGAGGTTACATTCTCCCCCAGTTATTGTTGCCAGCTGCAATGTCAAAGGAGTGGCATAGGAAAACTGTCAAGGTATCAGTGGGTCCTCTTACAAAGACACTGCCATTGCTTTTAATGAGAGGTGTCTCTTTAATGTTGAACTCCAGCCAAATAATAAATAATATGCTAATAATACAAACATAATATTTGCAATTCTGTTCTGCCATTCTTGTGGCACTCTTGTCAGCATAGTCAGGTCAGTGACCTTACTTCCCCATTGCAGTTAAACAATGCAGCTTGGTCCGACCCACTCTCAACCTGCTGCCTGGAGAGTGAAGAAGCATCTTCATGCTGATAAGGTTCAGCTTGCTCCTGCCGTCAGCAAGTTCACAGTTGTAGTCTAGAATGACAGTACTGTACAATGTAGAGTTTTTCTTTTTGATACAGAAGGAGCCAAATTATTTCCATTCCCTTAAAGTGACTGTAAAGGCTAAACGTTTTTTTTTACCTTAATGCATTCTCTGCATCAAAGTAAAAAACATTCCAAGATTAGTTTCCCCCCTCCTCAGTCTTCATAAATACTTACCAAAGCCTGATCATTGCTGCTCTCTCTCCTCACTGGCTCAGAGGTAGCAGTGGGAGCCATTGGCTCCTGCTGCTGTCAATCAAACCCAGTGAGGAGGAAGTGCGGGGCAGGGCCGAGCTGCGCTGTGGGTGTCTATAGACCCACACTGCTTGGTTCGGAAGCGAGCCTGAACTTCTGCACCCGTAGCAAGCATTTGCTATGAGACATTGAAGAGGAGGTGCGAAGAGCGCCAGCGAGAGACCCCAGAAGAAGAGGTTCAGGGCTGCTCTGCAATACTATTGCACAGAGCAGGTAAGTAAAACATGACTATCATTTAACAAATAGCCTTTAAGCTATACAAAAGCTTTGTTTTTTATTTGATTAAAATAAACATCACAAATAACAATAAGGGCCAGTTCACACATAGGCGATCTGACTTCATTGGCGACTTTGCTAGGTGATTTCAACGCTACTTCAAAGCAACTTCATCATGACTTACAAAGCGACCTGAAGCAACCTGCATGCCAGGCGAATTTGCCTGTGGCCAATAAGAGAAGGGAGAGAGGGGGTTGCCTGGATAATTCATGGGGAGTACCTGTGTAAATGATTTTCTTTTTCCTGTAAAGTCACTTCAATATAGATGGGGATCCGACTTCCATTGAATTCTATGGGCACAAGTCGGATAGAAGTCGCCTTAAAGTAGTACAGGAACCTTTTTTTGAAGTCGGAGCGATTTCAGTAATGTACATTAAGACGGCTCCATTTTATTTCAATGGGATTTCTGATGTCAAGCAACTTGGGGCAACACAAATCGGAGCGCAAGTCGCGGAAGCGTGAGCCGGCCCTAAGTATTCAGTGCAGATCGTTAAATAAACACAATAGTTGGCAGCTGAACACTACAAGGACATAATCCAATAAACCTTGATATTATGCAAATTAAAAAATCAGTGCAGCGCAACATAAAGAGTAATATCCAAATGTCCATGAACACAGTCCAATATAGCAAAAGACAGCCTCCGTGAAATGGGTGCTTGATGTAACACAGACAGTGTTAAGCCCCATACACATGATGTGAATTTTGGACGGGAATTTTCGTACGACGACCGATCATCCGCAATTCTTACCGTTAGTATGCTTCTTTCGTTTTGATTTTTCGGACGACACAAGCTGGATGTGCAGACTAGATTATTTTTTGTATGTCAATCAACGTCCGATTTTCGTATCATTAGTATGGTTTTTGTACGAAAAAAATCAAAGGATTAAGACTGCACATGTTCAGAAACTAAAAAATACATACAAAGCTATTCAACACATTACGTCACTTCTGACGTTGAATTTGATAGTATGAACATTTTCATATGGTTAGTAACCTCTTGACTTTTGACATGAGCCAAGCATCCAACAAAAAACGGACGTTAGGTCATCTGAAAATCTAAGCGTGTGTAGGAGGCTTTACAGATGAGTCCAGCCCTTCCACCACAGACAACGCAAGCCTCTCACCTAATGCATTCAACCTAAAAAGGTCGCTCAGTGTTTTTCCACATCCTGAAGCACTGACCTCCAACGATCGGATAGCATGTAATGAATGTTCCACAGGGCATATATGAAAGAAATAAAAGGATCTAGTGCTCTCCGTATTGTCAATTTATTATAAAAATGGATTAAAAATCACTTACATATAAAGCACCAACGTAATGGCGTGTCTAAAAATCGGCATTCCAAACCACAAAGATGGCCGCGGGTAACGTCATGCGTGACTCCTCCTCGGATGGGCTGGACTCACCTGTAACACTGTCTGTCTTACATCAAGCACCCATTTCATGGAGGTTGTCTTTTGCTATATTGGACTGAGTTCATGGACATTTGGATATTACTCTTATGTTGCGCTTCACTGATTTTTTTAATTAGAATAAAACATGTCTATACTTACCTGCTCTGTGCCATGCTTTTGCACAGAGCAGCCCTGATCCTCCTCTTCTGGGGTCCCTTCTCTTCGGCATGCTCGCTCTCGAGCCCCGCTGCTGGGTCCATTGACACAGACAGCGGGACTCCGCCCCACCCCCTGCTCCCATGTCACAACATTTGATTGACAGCAGTGGAAGGCAATGGCTCCCGCTGCTATCAATCTGACAATGAGAAGCAAGACAACAGCAGGAGCCACTGCATTCGGGCACATTGCTGGATTGGATTGGCTCAGGTAAGAAAAAAAGGGTCTGGGGGAGAGCTGCAGCACAGGTTTTTCACCTTAATGCACCTTAATGCACCTTAAAGCTTTAGAACCACTTTAACTAAAGCTTTAATGTGTGTTGCAATGCATTGTATTAAAATATAGCATGTCCTATTTTTGCCTAGAGCCAGAACTGGACCCATTGAAAACAATGGATCTTTACTTATTGCTGTGTTGGGCCAGCATTGAGCAATGCTGCCCAATGCACATGGTGCAAATGAGCCCTCAATCCTGCCATGCAGAAGATTAAAGAAAGCTATTATACAGTCCGATTCAGGTACTAACATAAGTTCTAAGTACATTTATTGATGTTTTTTTAACTAGTACATACTAAGGCTTTTGTCGATGGGCTTTGGCTTTGTGGATATAGTATCAGGTGGTATTTGACCTGCAGTTGACATGATTTAAACAGGAATGCAATACCCGTATGACATGAACAAAAGGGCGTTGACACAGGCCCTTATATGTTGATCTTATATTACCTGGCTGGAAGTAAAATGGTTTTAAAGCCGGGGTGTTTTTACCGTAATGCATTCCCTAGATTAATCTAAAATACTCCCCATTAACTATTTTGAATCCCCTCAACCCTATAAAAACACTTACCTGAGCCTGTCAGCAATTCAATGCTGTCCTGGCTTCAGGTGTCCTCTTCCCTCTCTTCTCACAGGAACTCAGGCAGCAGTGGGAGCCATTGGCTCCTGCTGCTGTCAATCAAATCCTATAGACACACACAGCAAGGCTCAGAAGCAAGCCCGCAGGTGTGGCCCCCAGAGTAAACAGCTTGCTATGAGGGCACACAGACAAGAGGAGGAGCCTGGAGCGCCAACGGGGGACCCTAAAAGTGGAGGTTCAGGGCTGCTCTGTGCAAAACCATTGCACAGAGCAGGCAAGTATAAAATGTTTGTTATTTTAATTAAAAAATCTAGCCTTTATAACCACTAAGTTTTAAAATAAACCCGTGAACAGCGTAACATTCTTAAAGGTGCATACTTCAGCCCTAAACCATGCTCTAGGGGACTCCTCAATCCAGGGCACATTATGAGACATTGTGTTAAAGCTCATGTTGGGGAACGCCCCTCTCATTATCCTTTAACACACACCACCTAACAAATTGCTGGGTTTCATTTAAAAAATATATATAAAAGCCCCTTTTACTTACCTGAATTTGCTGTCATGTGTTGTGCTGGGTTCCAAGTCTTCTTTCTTCTGGACTGCAGAATGTGAGGGACATCTATGCTTAGGTGGTTTAACCATTTCCAATTGGCTGTCTAGTGGCAGTGTCCACAAAGGACATGTCATGTGAAATATAATAATGTCTCAAGGTAGGTTTGAAATTCTGGGTTGACATATTCTTCAAGGATCTTATAATCTAAGGTCCCCAATCTCATGTGCAAACACACACATACCAGGGCCAATTTAGACAGTAGGCAAATTCCCAGCACGTCTTTGAAGTGTGGGAGGAAATCTATGTAAGCACAGAAGGAACATGTAAACTCGATGCAGATAGTGTCCTGGCAGCGATTTAAAAAAAGTTTGTTATAAAAGAATATTAGAAAATTGTATACTTCCATCAAAAGAATGATACATTTGAACCCTTACTAAAAGGAACTTTAGATTATAAGCTCCATGAGTAGGGCCCTCCTATTCCTTCTGTATTGAACTGTATTGTAACTGTACAGTCTCCCTATATATTGTAAAGTGCTGCACAAACTGTTGGCGCTATATAAATCCTGTGTAATAATAATAATAATAATAATAATAATAATAAAAGTAACAGGTTGTTGGAAGATGTAAGCTTTTCCCACAGTTTTCATTTCAATAGACTGAAATATAGGTTTGCTTCAATACTTTGTTCATATATTCAGGAAAGATTTTCTACTTGGATGAATCATTAAATGAAAATTCACGGCAGGTCATCAAAATTCATTAGAGAGCTCAAGCAAAAGACTGATTTACTCTATTCCCCGATCAATTGCACTAACAATATAACCGCACTCCGCATTCTCATTATCCATGTGTGAAAGGATCTCGAAGACATTATTAGAGCAGGCCAAGCATCTACAGCAGCTACATGGCCACAGGTGAAACAAGAATGTGCTATGGAGCCTGAAGTATCGGTATCGTCTCACCAATGTGATTTTGTCTATTTAGTACCTAAAACATCTGTATTATAAAGGATAAGATGCTACTACCGGGTTTCCCCTAAAATAAGACCTACCCCGAAAATAAGACCTAGTGCGATTATCGGGGGAAGGCTGCAATATAAGCCCTACCCCGAAAATAAGACCTAGCAAACTTCATTATAAACCTGTAATCCATTTAGTAATACGATTATACTATAGTGGTATAAGGTGAAGTGCTTCAGTTTGTAATTTCATTTAAAAAATAGCATGTTTACAGCCACCGCTGACCCAGAGGTCTTCTTTCCTCCCAACAGATAACATCGGCAGGCTCTTCCTCCTCAGTGCACGGAGCGGGCTGACATCAGCGGGGATCTCATAGCAGAGAAAAAGAACAGATCATGTGGGCGCCCAGTGGAGCTGTCATAAAGGTAATTTCCATAAAACTGTGGACAGACTGCACCTTATTAAAACGGATTACATACTTTTTTAAGGATAGTAAGCAAGATTTTTTTTTTTAAATGATTAAAATGTCAAAATACAGGAGATCTATATATATTTTAGGGTTACATCCACTTTAGGATCGTCATTGTAAATCCCAAAAATAAACCCTAGTGCATATTTTGTAGGCAAAATTATTATAAGACCCGGTTTTATTTTCGGGGAAACACGGAATACAGTATCTCACTAAAGTGAGTATACCCCTCACATTTTGGTAAATATTTTATTCTATCTTTTCATGTGACAACACTGAAGAAATGACACTTTCTACAATGTAAAGTAGTGAGTGTACAGCTTGTATTACAATGTAAATTTGCTGTCCCCTCAAAATAGCTCAACACACAGCCATTAATGTCTAAACCGCTGGCAACAAAAGTGAGTACACCCCTAAGTGAAAATCTCCAAATTGGGTCCAATTAGCCATTTTCCCTCCCTGGTGTCATGTGACTCGTTAGTGTTACAAGGTCTCAGGTGTGAATGGAGAGCAGGTGTGTTAAATTTGGTGTTATTGCTCTCACTCTCTCATACTGGTCACTGGAAGTTCAACATGGCACCTTGTAGCAAAGAACTTTCTGAGGAAATGAAAAAAAGAATTATTGCTCCACATAAAGATGGACAAGAAGATTGCCAAGACCCTGAAACTGAGCTGCGGCACGGTGGCCAAGGCCATACAGCAGTTTAACAGGACAGGTTCCACTCAGAACAGGCCTTGCCATGGTCGACCAAAGGAGTTGAGTGCACATGCTCAGCGTCATATCCAGAGGTTGTGTTTGGCAAATAGACGTATGAGTGCTGCCAGCATTGCTGCAGAGGTTGAAGGGGTGGGGGGTCAGCCTGTCAGTGCTCAGACCATACGCTGCACACTGCATCAAATTGGTCTGCATGGATGTCATCCCAGAAGGAAACCTCTTCTAAAGATGATGCACAAGAAAGCCAGCAAACAGTTTGCTGAAGACAAGCAGACTAAGGACATAGATTACCAGAACCATGTCTTGTGATCTGATGGGACCAAGATAAACTTATTTGGTTCAGATGGTGTCAAGCGTGTGTGGCGGAAACCAGGTGAGGAGTACAAAGACAAGTGTGTCTTGCCTACAGTCAAGCATCGTGGTGGGAGTGTCATGGTCTCGGCTGCATTAGTGCTGCCGGCACTGAGGAGCTACAGTTCATTGAACCATGAATGCCAACATGTACTGTGACATATTGAAGCAGAGCATGATCCCCTCCACTCAGAGACTGGGCCGCAGGGCAGTATTCCAACATGATAACGACCCCCAAACACACCTCCAAGATGACCACTGCCTTTCTAAGGAAGCTGAGGGTAAAGGTGATGGACTGGCCAAGCATGTCTCCAGACCTAAACCCTATTGAGCATCAGTAGGGCATCCTCAAACAGAAGGTGGAGGAGCGCAAGGTCTCTAACATCCACCAGCTCCGTGATGTCCTCATGGAGGAGAGTAAAGGGGACTCCAGTGGCAACCTGTGAAGCTCTGGTGAACTCCACGCCCAAGAGGGTTAAGGCAGTGCTGGAAAATAATGATGGCTGCACAAAATATTGACACTTTTGGCCCAATTTGGACATTTTTACTTAGGGGTGTACTCACTTTTGTTGCCAGCGGTTTAGACATTAATGGCTGTGTGTTGAGTTATTTTGAGGGGACAGCAAATTTACACTGTTATACAAGCTGTACACTCACTACTTTACTTTGTAGCAAAGTGTCATTTCTTCAGTGTTATCACATGAAAATATATAATAAAATATTTACAAAAATATGAGGGGTGTACCCACTTTTGTGAGATACTGTACGTCACATTTATTATCATAAAAACCACACAATGTTTGACAGTAATTGTGAATGTAAAGCTATTTCATATATATTCACACCTAGAAAACAATTCATATATTACCATAAAATTGGTATCCCAATTACCAGAAATAGGATATATAAACCTCCATATGGGAAATTTAATTTAGAAAAAAAGTTT
>BLSH010507548.1:411188-421579 GCA_018402905.1 Glandirana rugosa
CATGTACAACCGTAAGTACCAAGGGAATTACTTGACATCGAGGGGTCACGGCCGTCGTGAGTACGTCGGGGTCTGGTACTGTGAGGGTGGTGGTACGAACTGACATCCGTTTTGTGTGAACAGATACAAGCGGAGTGGACCAACGGCGGTGTGTGCGAACTGTGGTAGACTTGGTTTATTCAAGTAGAACCAGAGTAGTCTGGTATCCTGTACCAAGGTCATTAGGTACAGAGGAATCAGACGAACAGAAGTCGTTTGACAAACGCACGAAATAACACGTAGTAGAAATCTTCTCCGAAGGAAGACCCTACTGTCGGTACGTCTGGTTAAGGGGTGGGGGGTCAGCCTGTCAGTGCTCAGACCATACGCTGCACACTGCATCAAATTGGTCTGCATGGCTGTCATCCCAGAAGGAAGCCTCTTCTAAAGATGATGCACAATAAAGCACGCAAACAGTTTGCTGAAGACAAGCAGACTAAGGAGACATGGATTACTGGAACCATGTCCTATGGTCTGATGAGACCAAGATGAACTTATTTGGTTCAGATGGTGTCAAGCGTGTGTGGCGGCAACCAGGTGAGGCGAACATAGACAAGTGTGTTTTGCCTACAGTCAAGCATGGTGGTGGGAGTGTCATGGTCTGGGGCTGCATGAGTGCTGCCGGCACTGGGGAGCTACAGTTCATTAAGGGAACCATGAATGCCAACATGTACTGCGACCTACTGAAGGAGAGCATGATCCCCTCCCTTGAGAGACTGGGCTGCAGGGCAGTATTCCAACATTATAACGACCTCAAACACACCTCCAAGACGACCACTGCCTTGCTAAAGAAGCTGAGGGTAAAGGTAATGGACTGGCCAGGTATGTCTCCAGACCTAAACCCCATTGAGCATCTGTGGGGCATCTTCAAACGGAAGGTGGGGGACAGCAAGGTCTCTAACATCCACCAGCTCCATGATGTCGTCATGAATGAGTGGAAGAGGACTCCAGTGGCAACCTGTGAAGCTCTGGTGAACTTCATGCCCAAGAGGGTTAAGGCATTCTATGCAGATAAAAAACCTTTTGTGTGTAGCAGCCTCCCCAGCACCCCCTAATTACTTACCTGAGCCCCATCTCTCTCCAACGAGTCCAAGAGTGTCTTCGTCATCCAGGACACTCCTCCTGATTGGCTGAGACACAGCAGCAGTGCCACTGGCTCCCACGGCTGTCAATAAAAGCCAGTCAGCCAATTAGGGGAGAGAGGGGGTGGGGCCGGGATGGGGTTCCGTATCTGAATGGATACACTGAGCTATGACTCGGCTCGGGTGTCCCCATAGAGAGCCGATGGCTGAGGGGGCACTCGATAGGAGGGAGGGGCCAGGAGCAGGAAAGAGGAACACGAGAAGAGGAGGATCTGGGCTACTCTGTGCAAAACCAACTACACAGAGCTGGGAAGTATAATGTGTTTGTTATTTAAAACAAAAAGGAGACTTTACAATAAATTTAAGCAGAAGGAGTAATAGGAACAGGCTACCCCTGACAGACTATGCAGGTCTTTAGTCTGGGAGAAATTATCCATTGGGGTAGGCCATAAGAGACTCTGCAGAAGATTCAATTTTGGGGGACCTACATCAAGGAGTGTGAGAGAGATAGTTGATCATTGAGTTCAAGTGTTACTACACTCTTGTGTTCTGTACTCCTGGAACTAGAATTATGGAAATTAAATTGTTGTACAGATGCGTTGACATGTTGTTTCCTCAGTAAAATCGTTAAAGGGATGCTTGTGTGACATTCCTTTTCTTTCTGGAGGTGTGCCTCAGGCCAGGATAATGTGAGTGACAAGATGAGAGAGTTTCTCGTTTAAAGGTGTCTGAGAGCCCTATCTCAAGAAAAAGTGGGAAGGTGTCGCTTGCAAGCTTGGCGGGAGCTGGCAACTAATCGGGACTGCCAACAAGCCTTTGAAAAACTCATTGTTTAAATGAGTGGTCTCATGACAGGGTCTCTATAAGGGTGCAATTGGCTTTACATGGCTCCTGAGGGTTATGGACAATTATAAACTACAGTTCACATTTGACTGGGGTGTCCAAACCACATATTTCCATATTAATGTGAGCTATGCATCACTGGCCCTTGTAATATGTAGTACCAAGAAGCTTTAGATTGTGCTTACATGACAAGGCTTATGGATGCTCTATAACTAGAACAACCCCAAAAGTTGCAACAGTGTGCAAAATCTACATAAAAAAATATAATGCGATGATTTGCTAATCTTATAAACCCATATCTTATTAACAATACGAAAACATATCAAATGTTTAAACTGAGAAAATGTACCATTTGAAGAAAAAAATAAAGCGATTTTGAAATTGATGGCAGCAATACGTCTCAAAAAAGTTGGGACAGGGCAACAAAAAGCTGGATAAATAAGTAGTACTAACAAGAAAGAGAGAACATTTTGCAACTAATTAGGTTAATTGGCAAATTGCAACTAATTAGGTTAATTGGCAACCGGTCAGTACCATTATTGGGTACTGACCGGTTGCCAATTATTGGGTATAAACCATTATTGGGTATAAAAAGAGCATCTAAGAGAGTCAGAGTATCTCAGAAGTAAAATGGGTAGAGGTTCATCAATCTGTGAAAAGCTGTGCCTAAAAATTGTCGAACAATTTCACAATAATCTTCCTTAATATCAAATTGCAAAGACTTGAAATATATCATCATCAAGGGACGAGGCTGAAATCCAATATTGGATGCCCATGATTTTCAGACAGCACTGCAATAAAACTAGGCATGATTTTGTGATGGACATCACTGCATGGGCTCAGGAATACTTCCAAAAATCACTGTCTATGAACACACTTTTCCATGTCATCGAAAAATGCAAAACAAAGCTCCATCATGCAAAGAAGAAGCCCTAAGCATGTTCCAGAAACACCGCTGTCCTTTCTGGACCAAAGCTCATTTCACCACTTGACCTCTGGAAGGTTTTACCCCCTTCATGGCCAGGCCATTTTTTGCTATTCAGCACTGTTTTACTTTGGCAATTGATTGGTAATGCAACACTGTACCCAAATGAAATTTATATATTTTTTTTCACACAAATAGAGCTATCTTTTGGTGGTATTTAATCACCAATCAGTTTTTTTTTATGGTTTGCTAATATAAATGAAATTATACCCAAAAATTAAGAATGTTTCTATTGTAAAATTGTGCAAACAAATAATCTTTCTTTGTAAATTTAGGCCAAAATGTAGTCTGCTACATTTCTTTGGTAAAAAAAAGTCAGATCAGTGTATATTATTTAGTATGTGTGAATATTATAGCGTCTACAAAATATGGTATACATTTGAAATTTGAAAATTGATTAGTCCTGATGTACTGATGGCCTCTCTGGAGGTCTTTAATGTCAGGACAGTAAAAATACCCCCCAAATGACCCCTTTTTGGAAAGTAGACAGTCCAAGGTATTTAATAAGAGTCATGGCGAACCCTTGATGTTGTATTTTTTTGTCACCATTTTTTGGAAATCGAAGAAACTAAATAAAATGTGGGGCTTTTTTTCATATACTGACACCAGTGCAGTAAAGCGTCATCATATGGTGTGGCGGTGATAAGGGATACTGACTGGTGATAGTATATGAATAAAAAAGAAAAAGATGAAATTCATTTTTTAGACATTTTCTGCGATTGCCTGTTACAGTAATGATCACTGTGTCAGCAATCGTTTGATCCATTGAGAATAGCTTTCAATCATGACTGATTGTTTACTATTGTGATGCTGTGATTGGCCCACAGCTATCACTTGGTACAGGGTGCTGTGATCGGCCCAAGTACCATGTCATTAGTGGTGACCAATCTCAGATCACACACATTAGTAAACAATGATGTCATAAATGGATTCTATTCATGACTATTGTTTACTAGGAGTTATGTGATCGCACAGCGGCACTGAGCACTGCAATCCGGGGTATCCAGTGGACACACTGGGTCGCAGATCATGCCCCAGGGGTCGCGCCAGTAACTGGGGAGCCGCTTTCTAGCACTAAATGTACTTCAGGCGGTAGTTAGGTGGTTAAATATAATATTCATATAAATATAATATTCAAAATATTTAGCACATCTTGACAAAAAAAAATATGACAAAGAGGACCCAGGAAACTCCAGCCACTGGTCTCCTCAGTTCCCAAACATTTACAGAGTATTTCTAAAAGAAGAGGGGATGCTACACCATGGTAAACATTGCCCTGTCCCAACGTGTTTCATCAATTTCAAAATTACCTTATTTTGTTCTTGCTACATTTTCTCAGTTCAAACATTTGACATGGTTTCTATTATCTACTGTGAATAAAATATGCGTTTATGATATTTGCAAACCATTGCGTTCTGCTTTTATTTAGCATCCCAACTTTTTTGGAATTGGGGTTGTATATTGCATCTGGCAAGTGTTTGGACAGCTCTCCTTTTCTCCTAAAGTTCTCATTATAGAAGTGTCTCGGTTTGTTATGCAGAATTCGAGAAATACAGTATAATCACTTCCTGGATCCAAGCATATTATCTTTAAAAGGATGGCAGATTTATAATTGACAAAGGGAATCTTCAATGATCAGATTAGGTAAAAATGTTCACAGCCTCACGTCTGGTGATATGTATTAAAATAGAATGTGCTTCCATGTAAGCTGAAGATGTCAAATTAAACTAGAAATAAAGAGAAGGCAAGATAAGACTGCTGGTGGTAGACAATAATACGCCCCTGACTACATGTACAATTGTGAGTGTACCTGTCACTCACTCATACAAAAGCAAGCCAGTATCAGCAGGTGCTTGATAATTTGGGGGGTTGGGTCGTCGAACCAATGCCATCCCCCCCCCCCGGAGAGACAGACATGAATGTGGGGGCACACTGGGAACACTCACACCCCCCCTCCTCTGCGGGAGACGGACAGCCACACCTTAGGAGGCAGATATCCTACCCGGGATGACTCAGATCTCCCCTGTCGGAGACGGGGAGTGCTGGATGGCTGAGCCGCTGCGGGTAAGCCATCCCTGGAGTCACAGTGGTGTCTGGTGGGTCGGTCGGTCTTCCCCTGCTTCTCCTCTGGCCATGCGTATCCTCCGGCCGTGCATCTCCTCCTTCCTCCCTCTTGGCCAATAAGATCACTTCTCCTTTTGGCCAATCGGGAAACGGGTCTCATGACCTGCTTCCTGATTGTCTGGGAGGAGAATCAGTGTGACAATAGCGACTATTCATTTGCTATTGGTACACAGCCTATTAGAGAGTCTGGCTCTAATCCCGTGCTTCAAAAAAAAAAAAAAAAAAACACCCCCTCATTGGAATCCATGCATCCGGCACCCTGCATGTAGATCAGGGGGCCGGACGCATGGATACCCTGTGCGTCCCTAATGGATGGGCCGCCAATGGCCAGTATATCGTTTTGTGTACAATGGTGCTTAGGAAGTGTCCAATCTTTCTCTAACACTTCCTGTCCAGCTGAACTCTGCCAATGTTTTTTGTAGATTAAAGACTTTCAGGTCTGCACCTACAGTGTACATGAACAATGGGTGACACATAAAAATTAAAGCTGAGTTCTGGCACCATTATTAGAATATATGTAGAAGTGCTGTGATATATTTATCTCCACAAATGTACCCTTTCGTTACCTCTGAAAACATAAAAAAAAAAAAATTGATCTGATGGTTTTGTGTGTTAGTACAGCTTCTACTGTACTTCTGCTTCAGTGTCAAATCTCTATCCCTGTGTATGGTTTGCTCATTCACAAAATGCACAGCCAGAGTTAATGTTAGCATATAGTTACTGAAATGCAAAGGAAGTTATATAATCAATTCTATAGATAGGCAATGAATACTATCTTGGTTTGCACTATTTGCATGCTTTTGATGTATGTACTATGCAAGACATGGAGAGTTCAAACTTTGTTGGCAGACACATTTTTTTTGTCTACTGCGATCTAGAGTTATAACAAGCTGACAAAAGAAAGATCATCTGCCCAAGTAAGATCCGAACGGGCTGATATGAAGTACAGTGGATTGTATGCGCTTAGCCCTTACATGGGGAAAAAAATCTAGATTTCAACATTAATCGCTGGGCAGAATGAATACCTGAAGCCTGTACATCCAATGGTATAAGACAGGTAATGAATATTATTCGCAAAATGTATGAGGGTCAGAGCATGGCCATGACATCGAGGAGGTCAGGGACTAATAACAATGTGAAACCAAGTCTAAGAGGTGTACGGAAGAGATTAAGGCAGGCCATAGATGATGCAATTTTCTTTTCTGCAACCCATGGTGCAAAATCACTCAATTCCCCCATCAACACAGTCAGTGTTGATGGGGGAATCCCCCCCACGGAGATATTGTGTTTTCCCGGCAGGGGGCATGGGGAGCCATCCCTGTCGGGAGAACACAGTGATTACTGCTAGTGACTATAGCCACTGGCAATATTTGCATGTAAAATCCAACATACTGGTTGTACCCAAGTCGATCGATGGATCAATCTGCTCATAGAGGGTTTGAGTCCCTGCTGAACTGGTTGAGATTTGAAACATTTATGGCGGGCTCAATAAAGATGATCGTAATAGGTATCAACCTAATCACTCTTTTCAATGTACATACCCTGGGGTTAAATTTTTCCCACGCCAGCCTCTTAAAGTGTTACTAAACCCACTACAGTAAAATCTATAATGTATATGCAGTAAAGCATGCTGGTTATGCTCACTGTGGAACCTAAGGGGTTAATCATCTGCATTGTGTAAAAAGGCTGTTTGATCCAGTTTCTCTGATCCTTCCCTTCTACCACTGTCCCCAATCCATCTCCTGATAGAACAGAGCCTTATGGGTGCTCTGCACATGATCAGTTTGGTGTATATTGCTAGAGAGGTTTTTTTTTTTCTTTAGAGAATGCATGTGATCAGCACAGGGCCAATCATCACTGTCTAGACAGAGGGTCAGGGGTCCTGCAACCTCACAGGACAGTCAGGGTAGGATGAAAACTCCTCTTACAAGCTTTAACCAGACACTCATAGAAGTCATAAGACTGCTATACACTGCTAATACTGCTATAATACTGCTAAAAAAACAGTTTATATTTACTAAACTAATTCCAGTTCCATGTTCTGTGTACTGTGGGTGACCAGATATAGTGAATGCAGGGCCCTGGGTTTAGTAACACTAACTCACTGTCCTTGCTTATAAATGTCTGATGGTCACCCCATGGAAGAAACTTCCATAAGCAATGCTTCAGGGCTTGGTCTTTTTGCCTGGATTTTACTGCATGAAAATACAATTCAAGCAGAAAATCCACTCCTTCCTATGTAGCTCAACCCCAGGTGATTTATTTTTATTCTAACGGTCACCAGCAGGAGCTTAAAAAAAAAAAAAACAGCTCTAGCTGCAATACTCAGCCCCTTGCCAATGCTGTCTCTCACTGTAATTCCTTCCTGTCACTACATGTCCTCACTAGATGTCCTCAATCTTCTAGGCTGAATGATGCCCAGCATCATTCAACTTGGAATACAAAGAACACACTGTGAGTGCAGGATGACACGAACCTGCCATCTGAGGGGTGTCACCACTGCCGAGACAAGGCCATCAACCAGCGCCCAGGGCAAAGATGTCAAAATCTGCCCCCGCCCTTCCCTTAGGGTTAGGGCGTTCACATCCCTGCAATAAACCATTTTGCCCAGGGCACCTGCTCCTCCTGCCCACCCCTTGTCTCGGCCCTGGGCGTTGTGACGAACGCGGGTATCAGATCGCTGCCCTCCTCACCGACCGAGGACCCCCCTGATCTAACACCGCACTTGTCACGAACATAACAATGCCACTCTCAGCTGCTTTCAGCACAAAGATTTCCCAGTTTGCAGGACCACCGTCTAAGTGTCAGCCGCCTGAGAGCGATTGTTACCGGGCTAATTCAAACAATTAACCCTTTCTCTGCCACCACTTCTGGATGACGGCCAGAAGACCCGTATGTTAGCAAAACCAATATTTCAGAATAACCGCCTGTACACACACTGTTACCGCAGACAGATATATTCAGATGTGTTATTTTAAAAACAGTAGTACTCTTCAAAGGAACAAATTCGTAATAGTTGCCTTAAGAGCTTTAGGGACAAAATTAACACTTTTCAAAATAAAGGATAATAATGGAAAGGTCAAGTTTTAGGTGCAGTAAAATATTTACAGAAAAATAAAAGTACAAAGTGAAACAAAATTACAGCAAAAGAGAGCAGAATGAAAATACCTGCATTTGAAATGTCCGTGCCTAGTCAGTGTTTCGAAGATTATTTCCTGGTTCTCTGATGTTGTTTCATTGATGTTAAGATGAGAACTGAGCATTGATCTTGGCAGTCCTTTTTCTCTGGATCACAAGGGGTGGAGCCATACCCCTTTGGCCATTCATATGAGAGGGCGTGTTCTTAGACAATGTCCAGGGCAGGCCGTTGCGAGACATGCGGCCTAATCTAGGCATGGTTTATGAAAATCATAACTTGTGATTGGAACGCCTGGCACATCTCCCAGTAGGAAATTCCATTTCGGCATGAGTACAGCTTTCAAATGACTCCAAACATGAGAGTGCTGAGACCTTCTAGGACCCTGTGGGAGGGAATAGACTAGTTCTATCCCTCCTTGGCTAACAAGGGGTGAATGCTTATACTTGAATTATCCAGGCCGAAATTCTACATTCAAATATGTATGTTTTATCACTGTGGCATACGTATAACGGAAGTTATGACTGTATGTAAGTTTTCCTACCTTCTCAGGTTGTTCCAAAGTTACTGAGAGGGTCAGGATTGCTGGGGGGGATTTATGGTGTCGCATGTCCCATATCAGTTTGGGGTATGTTTGTTTAAGATAAACAATCACCTTCAAAGTAAAGACAACCACAGACAGATATCTTTTCTGGCTTGTCCAGATGCCCCTTTGAAGTTGATCTGGCCAGAAAAGGAGGGTGTGTAAATGAGAAACTTGTTCAAACTGCCATGTTAGAAGGAAGAGAAACATAAAACTTAACAGCCATTTACGTAGCTCCCCTTCCAATATGGAGTCAGTCTTGCTTAGGGCCTGGTATCATTACTTTGTGTGGGTCTCACACGTGATATCATCACATCTCCCCCCTGAGGTGGTTGCATGGGAGGGGAACGCGATTCCCGTCCTGGCGCAATCCACGCCTACGGGCTCAGCTTGGCGGGACAGACCATCAGCATTCTTATGGACGCTGCCTTTCTTGTGCTGGATGGTGAAATCATATTGCTGAAGGATTAAGCTCCAACGTAGTAGCTTGCCAGCAACATGATTTAGCCAGCTCAAGGGATTGTGATTGGTGATGACCGTGAAGTGCCTCCCATAGAGGTACGTCTGCAGCTTCTGGAGAGCCCAGACGATCGCGAGACATTCCTTTTTGATCATGGCGTAGGCTACTTCCCTGGGAAGCAGTTTTCGGTTCAGGTAGAGGATGGGGTGTTCCTCTCCGGTGTCATCCACTTGGCTCAGGACTGCACCCAACCCATAGGCAGAGGCATCAGTCTGCACTAAGAAACGGTGGGTGAAGTCGGGAGCCTGTAGCACAGGAGCGCTAGCCAGCGCCTCCTTCAGGGCCTGAAATGCCCTCTCACATTCTGGTGTCCATGACACCACTTTGGGCAGTTTCTTCTTGGTTAGGTCAGTCAAAGGTTTTGCCAGGCTACTATAGATACTTACAAATTTCCTAAAGTAGCCAGCTGTTTCCAAGAATGACATAACCTGTTTCTTGGTTTGAGGGGTTGGCCAGGCCAGTATGGCCTCCACCTTCCCTGTCTCAGGTCTTAGAGTGCCTCCTCCCACCTGGTGTCCCAGGTACTGGACATCAGTCATGCCGATCTGACATTTGCTGGGCTTGACAGTCAGATTGGCATCTGTCAGTTGGTCCAGGACCCGTGACAGGTGCACCAAGTGTTCCTCTCAGGTAGGGCTGAACACCGAGATGTCGTCCAGGTAAGCCACGGCAAAGGTTTCCATCCCCTCCAGTAAGTCATTCATGGCCCTCTGGAAGGTGGCTGGGGGTTCTTCATCCCAAACGGCATGATGGTAAATTCAAACAAGACGAATGGGGTGATGAAGGCCGACTTTTCCCGAGCTTCAGGGGCCAGAGGAATTTGCCAGTACCCTCTGCTCAGACCCATGATCGTTATATAGCGGGCCGCCGCCAGCCTATCCAACAACTCATCGATCCGGGGCATGGGGTAGGTGTCTGCAGTGGTCATCGCATTCAGCTTTCGGTATTCCACACAGAACCTGGTCGTCTGATCCTTTTTGGGGATGCCCAAGCACTGTGGGACCTGCAAATTACCCCCAGCTGCAGCATCTCCTCCAGCTCCCTCTTCATGTCAGCCAGCACCTCCAGAGAGATGCGAT
>BLSH010507548.1:469251-485444 GCA_018402905.1 Glandirana rugosa
TTTTTCAATGCGAATACTGCACTGCATCCACAGAAGCCTAGCACTCGTGGTTTCGTCACTGCCCCATTCAAAAATAGATCATGTTTGGAAACTGTGCTGCCTGTCAAACCAAACAGGGGGATCATTTTTTGTCCCGCATGTGAACACCTCTGTACAGCTGGCTTTGCTCAACCCTCTATATTTACCGCCAAAGAAAACAAATATCTGCATGTTTTAGGCCTCATACACACGGGCGTCTGCAAAAAAATAAGCAAAACTCCGGGCCTGACGTCAGGGAAAAAAATTGCTGTTTTTCTCGGTGTTTTGCTTTGACGTCAATGCACGTTTTTTCACGCTAGCTTTCAGTGGCGTTTTCTGCCTCTATTCAAAATCAATGGTTCCCTATGGGAGCTCATTGATTTGAATAGAAGCCGCACCAGAAGTCGGATCACGATGATCCGACTTGCGGCGCGACTTGTGTGCTAGGGGTCTTAAAGGGAAACCCCCGCAAAAAATTTGCGTGGTGTTCCCCCTCAAGAGCATACCAGGCTCTTCGATCTGGCATGGATTTTAAGAGGAGCCCCCATGCCGAAAAACGGCGTAGGGTCCCCCCAAAATCCATACCAGACCCTTATCCGAGCACGCAGCCTGGCAGGCCAGGAAAGGGGGTGGGGACGAGCGAACCATACCAGGCCACATGCCCTCAACATGGGGGATGTGTGGGTGCTTTGGGGCAGGGGGGGCTGCGCTCTGCGCCCCTCACCCCAAAGCACCTTGTCCCCATGTTGATGAGCCTCTTCCCAACAACCCTGGCCATTGGTTGTCGGGGTCTGCGGGCGGGGGCTTATCGGAATCTGGAAGCCCCATTTAATAAAGGGGCCCCCAGATGCCGGCACCCCCACCCTATGTAAATGAGTATGGGATTTTCCAGATTCCGATAAGCCCCCGCCCGCAGACCCCGACAACCAACGGCCAGGGTTGTCGGGAAGAGGCTCTTGTCCCCATCAACATGGGGACAAGGTGCTTTGGGGTGGGGGGGGGCGCAGTGTCCCCCCTGCCCCAAAGCACCCATACTCCCCATGTTGAGGGCATGCGGCCTGGTACAGTCCAGGAGGGGGGAGGAAAATTTTTGCGGGGGGTCCCTTTTAAGACACCTAGCACACAAGTCACCTCGCAAGTCGGATCACTGTGATCCGACTTTTGGTGCAGCTTCTATTCAAATAAATGGGCTCCCATAGGGAACCATTGATTTTGAATAGAATGCCTGACGAGGCTTAACGCTGTGTATACAACGTTAAGCAACGTTATTGAGCGTTTTGCCGGCTCTGCGTCAAAAACACCATGACGCTGCAGCTTCAGAACGCACTGGTCCCGTGTTCTAGCTACAGTTCACTAACGCCGACGCCCTCTACTGTTCAAAAACGTCAGCGTTTTTAGAGGGCCATTGAATAACATGGAGAGCTGCAAAAAACGCCCAAAAACGTGGCATTACAAAACGCCCGTGTGTATGAGGCCTTACACTTACACATTTTTTTAGAAAGCATTCCCTTATCAAGTAAAAAATGTATGTGATGCATGGTCTACTAACCCTTAGGAAAAATTGTATTGATGTCCAGCTGCACCAGCATGTAAATGAGGGAAATTAGGAAGCATGTACAAATGTTATCACCTGTGTAGTCTTCAGCACTTTTGAGCCCTCATACACACAGGCGTTTTTGACGCCACATTTTTAGGCGTTTTTTGCAGCTCTCCATGTTATTCAATGGCCCCATAAAAACGCAGATGTTTTTGAGCTGTAGAGGGCGTCGGCGTTAGTGAGCTGTAACTAGAACGCGGGACCAGCGCGTTCCGAGGCTGTAACGTTTTGGTGTTTTTGACGCCGCAAAACGCTCACTAACGCTGTACCGTTTTCAGGTTAAAAAATAGCAGAGGAATGTTTTTTTTTTAAAAAAAAAACACCTATTGACGCAGACGCTCACTAACGCCGATGCAAAACACAGAAAAAAAAATGCAGATTTTTTCCCTGACGTCGGGCCCAACGTTTTGCTTTTTTTTTTTTACATACGCCCATGTGTATAAGGCCTTAAAGATGGGAGTGAAGATAACACAGCACATCCATAATGAGTTAAATATGGGTCATTATCAAAAGTATGGATACTAATAGAATGTTTATTTTTATTCTTATCTTAGCCCTCAGCATGAAGCATTAACCTACATCCAATGGCATATGTAGTGGAAGTAAACTTTTTTACAATAATACATTTTTATGGTAATGCACTAGGTGCGCACGCCTCCCTTTCTGTTTTGTTTTTTGAAGTATAGAGGGTGTGCTTAATAACTCTACAGTTTTTTGGAACGGTAAAGTTATGTGTATTTTGTGGAATGGTGAAATATGGTGCAAGTTAAAGCAAGGAGTTGCATAACATTTGGCTTTGTTGGGTGCTATTACAGAACCAGCTGATTCTATGGACATATCTGAGTGTCTGAGTTCTCTCCCCTGTTGTCCCTGTACTTGCCCTAGGGACATTTTAAGTAATCATGTTCTGTTCCAGCTGACAGCTACAAAATGATTTACTGTATATTATATGTAATTGTATAATTATTGTAATTCATGTATGTATATGAAATGTATACAACTTTGCTTATGTTTGTTTTAGGGATAGCTTCATTTGAACTCCTGAAGAAGAAAGAACAAAAGGAATACCCTCCAATGGAAGGAGCATCAGACTACAATACTCCAGAGACACGTATATAAAAAAACTGTACATTTTATTGAACAAGATAAAAATGTACATAGTGATGATATGAGTAATTAAAAGGATGGTTTATACACAAGAATTTGCTGCCAAGAACCTTAGACATGAGTTAAATATTCAGTAAGACATCCAAATGATGTTGAAGGTTCTTGGCAGCAATTTCTTGTGCTAACTGCACATGTGTATAAGCCATTCTTTTAATTACTCCTATCATCACTATTAACATTTTTATCTTGTTCAATAAAATGTATCGTGTTTTTTATATACGTGTCTCTGGAGTATTGTTGTCTGATGTTCCTATAAAGTCCCCTTCCATTGGAGGGTATTCCTTTTGTTCTGTTCACACTGGGATAATGGCACCCTCACAGCTCTCTACCATTTATACAACTGCTGAATTACATCCATATTACATTGGGAAAGATCTCCATTCCACTGTCTTATTAGCAAACTTGGAACTCAATATATACTGTTTAGTCACCTGACTGGGGCACAAAATATAGAGCAGAAGAGATAGCTAATGGGTGTTGGATGGGGACATCAATGGAGGCACAAGCATGATGTACTTGAGAGCAACAGATGTTTGATGTGGTTTAAAGCATTATTAAAGTGGTTGTCAAGCCACTTAATGCACTTTATCCCACCCTGACTGTTTAATAATCCTGTGTGCCAGTGTTTTATAAAAATAAGCCGTTCTTTACCAGGTTTCAGAGCTGCGATAGCCACTCCCGTGACCCGCCGGCTCTCTCCTCTCCCCGTCTAACAGCTGCAGAGATTGCCGCCCTGAAAACTGGTAAAGGTCGGCTTATTTTTATAAAACATAGGCAGGGGGGGCACATAGGATTATTAAACAGTCAGGATGGGATAAAGTTTAATCGAAAGTTTCAGCAGTAAAAGGGGAGGGGGGCGGGCACTGACCCAGAAGCAGACGGGGGGGGGGGGGGGGGGAGAGGACAGAGAAGGACAGGAGAGCTGCGGATGACGGAGGCACGTAAATTGGCCACCGTGTCAGGGCTCAGCAGCCATGATATACCGTGGTCAGTTTACAGGGGGGAGGGCAAAAGCAGGCAGGATCAGTCAGGTTTTTTAGGTGTTATGAGGGGGCCAAATTACACAGCACAAGTACTATGCTGTATAACATGCTTTAACCACTCCAGCCCCGGAAGGATTTTACCCTTTAGGACCAGAGCACTTTTTGCGATACGGCCAATTGCGCGGCCGTGCGACGTTGTACCCAAACGAAATTTGCGTCCTTTTTTTCCCACAAATAGAGCTTTCTTTTGGAGGTATTTGATCACCTCTGCTTCATTTCCGATCACCGCTATAAACAAAAAAAGAGTGACAATTTTGCAAAAAAATATATTTTTCTTACTTTTTGCTAAAATGCGAATCCAAAAAAAATGTAATACAAAACCATTTTTTTTCATCAGTTTCGGCTGATTTATATTATTCCTCATATTTTTGGTAAAAAAAAACGCACTGGGCTTTTATTGATTGGTTTGCGCAAAAGTTGCCGCGTTTACGAATGAGAATTAATTTCTGGGGTTTTTACAATTTTTTAATTTTTTACTAGTAATGGCGGTGATCTGCGATTTTTAGCGGTACTGCGATATTGCAGAGGACATGTTGGACCATATTGACACTTTTCTGGGACCACTGGCATTTATACAGCGATCAGTGCTATAAAAATGCACGGATTACTGTGTAAATGCCATTGGCAGTGAAGGGGTTAACCTGGAGGGGGCGCTCTAAGGGTTAATTGTGTTCCCTCAGTGTGTTCTAACTTTATGAGGGCTGGGCTGGCTGGGGGAGGGCAGTGATCATGGCTTCCATATACAGGAAGCCTGTGATCACAGCCCTTCCTCCTCTGTCAGAACGGAGATCCGTGTTTACATACACGGACCTCCATTCTCTCACTGCGGGGGGGCCATCGCGAGTAGCCAGCGGAGATAGAGTCTGCCGCACCTGCTCCCTGGCCCCCCCTCCACCAGCGCGCGCGCGCACAATACTAGTTATCGCATCCGCCGTCAGGTGACAAGTGGTTAAAGGAACAGGATCAATATTTTTTTTTAATGTTAACAAACGCTTTCATAACATTGTATTGCTTTTGCAATATTTCTGCAAGTTCTTCTAAGATACCTTACAGTATAACTAAAGGCAAAAGTAAAAGAAAATACTCTATTTTGGGTTGTCCCCAGAAAAGTAATAGAGGGGAAATCTTCTAATTGGAACACTAGTTCTGGTAACCTGGGGGTCCCCAAGGAATTCCCCTAATTTGCAGGGATTTTCTTTCACTTCCTGTTTGGCCTGGGGTCAGGAAGAGAAGGGCAATTTCATCAATGGGGCACAGATGGCAAAACAAAAAAAAAACAAAGGGGTTATAATCCCTCCCTTACTCAATCCAACATTAAAAAAAGCTGTTTTGCCTATAGTTCTACTTTAGAAGTAAATTTTTCTGTCTTTACATTCTTTACATTATTATTATTATACTGGATTTATATATCGCAGTTTACGCAGTGCTTTACAATATAAGGGCAGACAGTACAATTCCAATACAGTTTAATACAGTAGGAATCAGAGGGCCCTGCTCATTAGAGCTTACAATCTAAGAGAGAGGGTCAAGAGATACATAAGGTAATAACTGTGGAGAATGGGCTGATGGAGAAAATCAAAGTACAGTTGTTAGGTGCGGGCAGGATAGGGCTCTTTGAAGAGAAGGGTTTTCAGGGATCGTCTAAAAGTGGACAGAGTAGGAGTACATTGTATACATCATTACATTACATGGCATTTTTTTTTGCACCACTAATATGATCTACATCAATAGAAAACAATCAATGACTTGCAAATCAGATCTGACTCTCTTTCCTTCAGTAGATTCCTAGCAGGTTCTTATCTTTGAAACATCTTGTTTGAACACCAGCAACTTTATACCTTTCATCAGCATGACGCCAGACTCCAGCTCATATTTTTTTCAGTAACCTTGTTCAAAAAGGTTCTCCAGGAAAGAGTTAAACTTTCTGTATATAAAGAAACGCTGCTAAGCTATTCACAGCCCTTGACTTTTTAAAGGCCCCTTTCACACTTGTGCGACCTGAATGTCGCGCGGTTTTGATGCGACTTTAAGCAATGCCCGTGTAATCTTGAGGTCTATGGGCCTCAAACTGCATAAAAGTCAGACCAAAGTAGTGCAGGGAGTACTTTGAAGTGGCGCAGATATGAATGGTACTCATTGGAAATCATGGGGTATGACTAGTCATGCAACTTTGCAGCCCCAAGTCGCACAAGTGTGAAAAGGGCCTAAACAAGAGTTATGCTAACGTGTTTTCATTTTATTTACCTACTCAGGGCGTCAAGTACATCTAAGTACTTGGTTCCATTCTAATTGCTGGCCCATTATCACCAAAACACACAAATGCTGGCTGTAGCGCCACCTCCTTTTGAAATCCACATTATTGTGTCCATACACAGCCCAGCCAATAGATCACACAGGGATACAGTGGGTGGGGGGATGGTGGGGACCTGTCTGACCATGCTTCTAGGAAACTAAGGGACAGACATGAACAGGACCAAGTGCTATATGCAGTTACCCCCATGGAAAGGTAAATAAAAAAAATATACCGGTATAGTCCATTAAAGTGAAAGCATATGGTTTGCTCATTAAGCATTAAATTTGAGTTATAATGTCAGTGTACCTAAAAGCAATTTTTCAAACCTCATTTCATATATTAAATGCTGTAGGTCCTCATGTCCAGCTTTCTCTCCATCAAGGGGAGCAGTGAACAGCACAGTAGTGACATCACCAAATCTGGTGAGGCTAACAGTCAGAGGCAGCAGTGCCTTAGATAATCTCAGATATGCAGCAATAGAGTGCAAAGCATAGAAAGTGCATTGCACTTTTTCAAGAGAAATTCAAGACAAAAGGTTGATTTTTTGAGAGTATTCTCCTAAGCCATAATTAAAGCCCAATTGAAACACCAGTTTAAAGCGGAAGCTAAGATTTTTTTTTTTCTTTGATACATTACCATACATATTAGTTATGTGTAATAATAATATACCAGCTCCACACTAAAAAAGTTAAGATTGAGAAAATCGACCCCTTCTAAAAACCAATGATTTATGTAACTTTCAAAGCCTTTCGAAAATTAAACAAAAACTATACTTAATAACCCACATAAAATAGTGGTGAAATGCGTTGGCGCAGAGCGAAAATGTGGGCGGAAGTATCCAGTGCCATAACCCATGAATTCCTGCACACAGAACAGCCGGCCATCAACTCTGGTGCGAGACAGTGAACCTGACTTACTGGGAGGCTGACTGGTCTGCCACTATTGTGCCTGCTCTTGTTCTGAATCTGAGAGTGCATATGCTTGGTTTAAATAAACAGTCATGTTTTTAACCACTTCCCGCTGCCCGTATGCGGCTTCTTAGCAGGTGGGCTTTAATGGCGAGAGGATGCATATATGTAGCCCGATTACTGAACTGACAGTGCCCTCCCTGCGCAGACCCAGCACAGTAACCTGTGGGTATCGGAAAGCTCCTGAAGGCCGGGAAGCGCCAGCGGGAAGGGGTTAATATACTGCACTATGTTTGATTCTTTCTTCGTGATGGCAATTCATCCTACTTCTAAAGCAGCCATCTGTACGAGCAGTGGAAGATTTCTCCTTGAGGCAGCTTGAGCCTGTTTGTCTTTCTTGAAAAAGATAGGCAGTCTTTTCTGGTGAGTGAGGATTTGATTGTCTGGTGAAGGGGATCACTGTACATTGGAGGTGGTGATTTTGCACAGGTATCAATCACAGGGTGGAAGGATTTTTCTCGGCGTGGAATGCAGATTTACACAGAAGAATAATAAAAATAAAAAAAGACTGAAGTGGACACTTTGTATTTTGTTTGAATGAACACTTTTTTATCATTGATCACTGGGATTAGGAATGATTTTGGGTGAGAGCACAGGACACAATTGAAGAAGGTATATATTTATGGTCAGGAATTATGAAATAGAAATGTATTATTGGTTGTTGCTTGAAGCCACTTGCACATAATGGATGGGTTACCATTTTAGCGCTGTACTATATGAGATCCTAGGCCTTTAATTTTTTTTCTTTTTAGTTATGTGTAAATGTTACAGTGTAGGACCCTTGCTCTCTGCATGACACAATCTTTTCTAGTCAGGCTGTGGCTAACTTTGCACACCTTTGTACTGATACACCTGGAAAGTATGTAGCATAAGACAGCAAATCTTCACTTTAAAGCGGAGTTCCACCCAAAAGTGGAACTTCCGCTTTAACGGAAGGTGACTCCCTGACATGCCACAATTGGCATGTCATTTTTTTGGGGGGCAGTGGGGACCCTGTTTTGACAGGGTCCCAGCTGCACTTACTCTCTTGGCTCCGCGGCACAGGAAGAAAATTCCCCTTCTCCCCCCTCCCTCTTAGCGATCTTCTGGGACACGTCACAGGTCCCAGAAGATACAACGGCCATTTACAAAACGCAGCGCGGCTCATGCATGCACAGTGCGAGCCCAACTTTGAAGCCAAAGCCGGGCGCCCACACTTGCTATGCCGGCGCTGCACAGAGGAAGGGGAGAAGAGGGAGGCAGTGGGTGGCCGCATCGCTGGAGCCTGGGACAGGTGAGTGTCTGATTATTAAAACTCAGCAGCTACACTTTTTGTAGTTGCCGACTTTTAATAGGGTGGAACTCCGCTTTAAGTACAGGCAAATTTAAAGGGGTTAACAGACAGAGTGGTGTTATTACCAAAATAGTACAGACAGACATATATACACATTTTAAGGACTATTTGGTCATATGCCAAATAACCTACCATATTTTGGGCTGTTGCAGAAAACTATAGCACCTGAGGCTAATCCATGAAAACATACAAACATATGGAAGCCAGTATCCCTGGTGGTCAGTGAACCCAGTACCTCCATGTGGCACGACATACTATCTTTACCACTAAGCCATCAGACTGATATATCAGATAGTAACATTTACTTACTAAGACTTCTTTGATGGACATCCTCAGCACCTTCTCAGTCTCATTGATTTCTAATGGACGTGCAATGGCAGCTGTCCTCATTTCCTGCAAGGATACAGAGATTGTTGTTAACTTTACTTTGAAATCTACACCGATCAGTCATAATATTATGACCACTAAGGCCTCATGCACACAGGACCTTTTTTGACTGTTTTTCAGCAGCTGTTTTTAGCTGCAGACTTTTTTCTACAGTCAATAAATCCTCCATCATGTTATCCTATGTGGTCATGCACACATAGGCTGTTATTAACAGTTTTTAGCAGTGACGTTTTTCAGCTGTAAAAAAACCCAAGATCAGTGGGTTTTGAGAGACGTTTTTCAGTTGTAAAAACGTTAAAACGCTCAAAAACGCAGCTAAGCGTCGATCCCCAACGTTTTTGGACGTTTTAGATCAATTGAGAAAAAAAAACTGCTGGCCCTTTAAAAACGCAAAAAAAGCGCAAAATCTGCAGTAATATAACGCTGGTAAAAGCTGAAAAAAAATCACTGATAAGCTACTGACGTTTTTAGGACTTTTTTAACGTCCCGTGTGCATGAAGCCTAATAGGTAAAGTGAATGACATTGATTATCTTGTTACAATGGTGCCTGAAAGTAGGTTAGATATATTAGGCATCAAGTGAACATGTTATCCCTGAAGTTGAATGTGTTAAAAACAGTGTAATGATTTGAGCAACTTTTACAAGGGCCAGATTGTAATGGCTAGATGACTGGGTCATGTACCTGGTCTGCGGTGGTCATGACCGACCAAAAGTGGTCCAAGGAAGGAACACCTGCGAACCAGCAACAGGGTCATTGGCAGGCAAGAATGATTGTTGAATGGGGAGCGAAGGCTGGCCCATGTAGTCCAATCCAATAGAAGAGCTACTGTAGCTCACATTGCTGAAAAATGCAATGCTAGTTCTGATAGAAAGGTGTAAGAACACACAGTGCATTGCAGTTTGTTGCACATGAGGCTAAGTAGCTGCAGACCGGTCAGGGTGCCCATGCTGACTCTTCTCCACATGCCTACAATGGGCATGTGAGCATCAGAACTGGACCATGGAGCAAGGGAAGATGATGTCTTGAGGTGTTGACTTGGCCTCTAACTTCTCAAGATCTCAATTCAGTCGAGAATCTGTGGGATGATGCGATCCATGGAGGCCCTACCTCACAACTTACAGGATTTACAGGATCTGCTACTGACGGCTTGGTGCCAGATACCACATCATACTTGCATAGGTCTAGTAGAGTACATGATTCGATAGGGCAGGGCTGTTTTGGCAGCAAAAGTGAGACCTACTCAGTATTATATGGCTGGTCATGTTAGGGTGAGTGGTTATAATATTATGTCTGATTGGTATATGTTTATTATTTAACATCACAGCACAAACTCTATGCAAAAGTGCCTCAAAAAGTCACTATCTTGCAAGGCTCATTATTCAACCATAATTACGAGGAGCTTTCCTGCTGGGAAATCAGTTCTGAAAAAAACATTATACATTGTACAGAGGTCTGTGAATGACATTACCAAAAGCCATTTAGAAATTTAAAGCAATTTGCTATACTACAGTACCAGTGTAATATTTCCTACAATGTATTAATATCAAGACAAACCTAATCAAGGCAGTTCTAGAAATGGAGTGATTTGCTGCAGAGGCACAGCGAGAGGTGTCAAACCACTGCTGCTTTACTGTCATGTGGAAAGCAGCAGATGACAGAAACTGGAGATGTCTGTGGGTGACATCTGGGAGGCAGCGAACATTCTGTTGATGGAGAGATGATAGAACAGATCTATCCTGTGGAATGAGGCTGTAGGTAATTCCAAAAGCATAGTTAATTATGGTGGGATATACCATACATTTATATCAGTTCTCCATAAACATTAGCCGCTGTAAAGTTATTCACATATATTTTTGAATATATTGAACAGAAACTAGTAAAAATCAGTGGATTAACTGCTTATGTGGCTGCCTTTAAGGCCTTCAATCTGATCCTAGCTAGCTTCAATACTGAATTATTGTCATGGATCAAGCATGGAGGACAAGAGGCCAATGAAGGGCTGCATGCCTTTTCCAGATAGGAAAGCCAGGATAAGGACCTCAGGCCCACAGCTTAGAGATTTCAAAATCAAATCAGTAATGTTTTCAGACCCACTCATGTTCACCCCACTATGCACTACCAGGAAGCGTTGCCTTGTGTGCCTTATGACACTCTGTAGGCTTACATCGTATTTGAACAGCAGTTAGGCACTTTTATTAACCTAGAGATTTCAATACAAAACTGCTGCTACAGGTTAAGAAGCAAGATAATCACAGTGTGGATTTAAAGAAAATGCTTTGAAAAGGATGACAGGTTTATAATTAACTATGAGACTTGTCTGATCTATTCTAAGGTATGGCGCAAAAGCTTTTCCCATCACAATATCTCATAAAAAGAAGTACAACACAGAGCCAAGGGACTTTTAAGGTGGCACAAGATCTTTTCTAGCCAGACTCCGAGATATGTCATAAAAACATAACCCATATTTGTTTCAATATGAAATCATTTCTAAAATACATACTCCCAGATACATAGACGGGGTATAAAAACACACATATTATGCACCCATACTGGCTACCTTTTAACCATCCAACTGGACTTATTTAAGTAGTCCACAAATTTTAATCTGTCAAAATATGATGAAAGTCACAGGTGGAATGGCAACAGCCTTTAAAAGTGTTGGTTCAGTCCTCTTTTGTCTAGTATTACATATAACAGTACCTTGAAAAAGTATTCATACCCCTTGAAATTTTCCACATTTTGTCATGTTACAACCAAAAACGTAAATGTATTTTATTGGGATTTTATGTGATAGACCAACACAAATTGCCACACAATTGTGAAGTGGAAGGAAAATGATAAATGGTTTTCAATTTTTTTTCCATGTGAAAAGTGTAGTTTACATTTGTATTCAGCCCCCCTGAGTCAATGCTTTGTAGAACCGCCTTTCCCTGCAATTACAGCTGCAAGTCTTTTTGGGGAAGTCTCTACCATCTTTTCACATCTAGAGAGGACATTTTTGCCCATTCTTCTCTGCAAAATAGCTGAAGTTCTGTCAGATTGGATGGAGAGCGTCTGTGAGCAGCAATTTTCAAATCTTGGTCTGGACTTTGACTGACCCATTCTATCACATGAATATGCTTTCATTTAAACCATTCCATTGTAGCTCTGGCTGTATATTTAGGGTCGTTGTCCTGCTGGAAGGTGAACATCTGCCCCAGTCTCAAGTCTTTTGCAGACTCTAACAGGTTTTCTTTTAAGATTGTCCTGTATTTTGCTCCATCCATCTTCCCATCAACTCTGACCAGCTTCCCTGTCCCTGCTGAAGAAAAGCACCCCCACAACATGATGCTACCACCACCATGTTTCACGGTGGGGATGGTGTGTTCAGGGTGATGTGCAGTGTTAGTTTTTTGCCACACATAGCATTTTGCTTTTAGCCCAAAAAGTTCAATTTTGGTCACATCTGACCAGAGCATCTTCTTCCACATGTTTGCTGTATCCCCCATATGGCTTCTCACAAACTGCAAATAGGACTTCTTATGGATTTCTTTCAACAATGGCTTTCTTCTTGCCACTCTTCCATAAAGGCCAGATTTGTGGAGTGCACGACTAATAGTTGTCCTGTGGACAGATTCTCCCACTTGAGCTCCAGAGTTACCATGGGCCTCTTGGCTGCTTCTCTGATTAATGCTCTCCTTGCCCAGCCTGTCAATTTAGGTGGATGGCCATGTCTTGGAAGGTTTGCAGTTGTGCCATACTCTTTCTATTTTCAGATGATGGATTGAACAGTGGTCCGTGAGATGTTAAAAGTTTGGGATATTTTTTTTATAACCTAACCCTGCTTTAAACTTCTCCACAACTTTATCCCTGGCCTGTCTGTTCCTTGGCTTTCCTGATGCAGTTTGTTCACTAAGGTCCTCTAACAAACCTCTGAGGGCTTCACAGAACAGCTGTATTTATACTGAGATTAAATTACACAAAGGTGGACTATTTACTAATTAGGTGACTTCTGAAGGCAATTGGTTCCACTAGATTTCAGTTAGGGGTATTAGAGTAAAGGGAGCTGAATACAAATGCAGGTCACACTTTTCACAAATTTATAAAAAAATATTGAAAACCAATTTCAAGGGGTTTTTCATGGCACTGTATGGTGTCTTTGTAAAGCTCAGAGACTGTTTTTAGGAGTTTAAAAAAGACGACCACAGACTTTTAACTGTGGTGCTACACAAGCATCCTAAAAATGAGTTGAATGGAAATGGTCATGAAAGAAAAGGTGCTTCGAAGTGTTAGTGAAGCAGTTTGTTACAATGAATACTAAAGAAAAAAGCTATTTTTTTGGGTGATATTGAAAAAAGAATACGAAATTAGGCTGGAGAGGAGCTATGCAAGGTTGCGGAAGAGAACAAGGTAAAGAAAGTGAAAGGCAGAAGGTGGATGAATGACATTCTGGAAACTGCAAGCAATGTAATGGTAAGAGAATCCTCAAATTAGGTGAAAAGTCTTCAAACATCAAATCTTGTGCTAAATGAAAAAACAGCATCTGAGCTGGAACAGACAATTTAAACTAGAGAAGACCACTGGAGGTAGACAACAAAACACAAAGTTTATTATGCAGAACGATTATCATGCTCCAGTACCGGAAGCTGATGATATGCAAGTGAAAAGGAACCCGCCGCCAGTGTTGCCAACCTCCTGCAGCGTTTTTTACTGGCAAAACATGGGAAATTTACTGGCGCAGCATATTTTTTACTGACAACTTGAAAAATAATAGAACTCCTATTAAAAACTAAGACAATTGATATTTAAACACAATATGGAAACACTGGCAATACCTATAGCAATTAATTTGCCTTGTTTACACGTAAAAATTCAGCACAGCATGACAAATTATCAGACCCTGATATTTATAGACAGTTGTAAAAATCACTGATTTTTACAAACTGTCAGTAAATTTACTGGCGGTTGGCAACACTGCCCGCCACCCAATACAAAAAGAAACCAATATTTGGACCTACGTACAATGGTATCCAGGCAGGCTCCGAGCCCAAACTGGTCATATCCTGCAGAACATACACAGAATGAACATAGGCAGTGTTTCACCTTGGTCTGGGTGAAAAAAGTAAAACAGAACTTGTTCTGTTCACAAACAGAGGAGGTGCTGGAAACAGCAAGTGTGTTCCAGCTTTTAGTTTTGTACAGAAGAAAAGGCAACTCAACATATTATTGCTTTGCAAGGGAAAAGCTTACTGGTCTTTTCTTTCAATTTCCCTAAATATTTTTTCCTATGGCAATCAGGGCATGGTTAATATGCATCTATGGTCAAGAATTAAAATCATATTATTCTGAATAATCTTAAAGTTTGAAAACCTATTCTTTGAAGATCCCCATAAATTTACTTCCATGAATTCTCTGACATATTTTCACTATGCCCTGTGGGCAGACAATGCTGTCTTATACCTAAGGGGTTAATCCTTTGCATTGTGTAAAAAGGCTGTTCGATCCTGTCTAATCCTTCCCTTCTTCAACAATCCCCAAACCATCTAGTGATAGAACAGAGCCTTGTGGACCAGCTGAACAGGCTCAGTTTGTGGTGTATTGCTAGAGAGTTGTTTTGTTTCTTGGGAGAGTGCATGTGATCAGCACAGGGCTAATCAGCACTATCCAGACAGAGGGTCAGGGGTCCTGCAGCCTCATAGGACCATCAGGGGAGAATGAAACCTCCGATTACAAGCTTTAAAGTGGTTGCTAACCCACTAAGTAAAAATTACAGTATCCTCTCTGTTTATTAATGTAATCTTATCCTGTGTCTTACAAAAAAAATGCAGCTATGTACCTGATTTTAGAGTGCCGATCGGCGCTCACGTGACCCGCTGCTGCTTTCATCTCTAGACCTGACAGCTGCAGTGGGTGGGTTGAGGATCCCCCGCTGACATCAGTCAGTAGGGGAGGAGGAGAGAGGCAGCGGGTCACGTGAGCGGCAATTGGTGCTCTAAAATTAGGTATATAGCTGCATTTTTTTATAAGGCACAGACACAGGAGCAGATTACATTAATAGAGAGGATACTGTAAACATTTAACAGTAATTTGAGCAGCAGGAGGGGAGGGGGTGGACTCGGACACAGAGCTGAAAGGCAGGGAGGGGAGGGGGAAGAGGATGGAGGAGAGCACAGAGGAGGACAGAGGAGAGAGCAGATGATGGAGGCAGGTAAACTGACAATGGTGTTAGGGCTCACCAGCCCTGATATACTGTGGTAAGTTTACGGGGGGGGGGCAGAACCAGCTAGGAATTTCAGGTGTTGCAGGGGGTCAAATGACACAGCACAAGCACTGTGCTGTATAACATGCTTTAAAGGAACAGGAACTTTTTTTTAGGTTAACAAATGCTTTAACCAGTGCTCTGCTGGACACTGATAGAAGTCACAAGACTGCTCTAACTGCTAATGAGAAAAGGTATTTAGCAATTTAGATTTACTAAAACTATTGCATTCCAAGTTCTGTCTACTGTGGGAGACCAGGGTCCTGGGTTTAGTAACACTTTAACTTCAGGAGGCAGAGTCAGCACAGGAATCACTGCTTGCAGGCAGCAAGGCACCAAGTGATATACAGTCCTTAGAAATCAAAAGTAAACCGACCTGAGCAAAAGAGAAGATGCAAAGCATGCACAGAGTCCAGGAAATTGCATAAAAAGATTGCCAGCAGATTTTTCAAGATTTTTCAAGTAAGCTTATATTGGATTGTCAAAAATAACTAGCGTTTGTATTGCAATTACAATGCTGATATTATAAAATTATTATTATTATACAGGATTTATATAGCGCCAACAGTTTGCACAGCGCCTTACAAAATTAAATGAAAGCTTATGTTCCTTTAACCACTTCAGCCCCGGAAGGATTTCCAGCTTTAGGACCGGAGCACTTTTTGCGATTCGGCGCTGCGTCGCTTTAACTGACAATTGCGCGGTCGTGCGACGTTGCACCCAAACGAAATTTGCGTCCTTTTTTTCCCACAAACAGAGCTTTCTTTTGGTGGGATTTGATCACCTCTGCGTCATTTCTGATCGCCGCTATAAACAAAAGAAGAGCGACAATTTTGCAAAAAAACCCAAATTTCTTACTTTTTGCTAAAATACAAATCAAAAAAAAAAATATAAAAAAACATTTTTTTTCACCGTTTTTGGCCGATTTATATTCTTCCTCATATTTGCGATAAAAAAAAATCGCGATCGGCGTTTATTGATTGGTTTGTGCAAAAGTGGTCGCGTTTACGGATGATGAGAATTCATTTTTGGGGTTTTTATTTTTTTTTATTTTTTACTAAAAATGTCGGCGATCTGCGATTTTTAGCGGTACTGCGATATTGGGGCGGACATGTCGGAATGTTTTGACACTTTTTTGGGACCATTGG